>OZJO01006965.1:0-30480 GCA_900406225.1 Acrobeloides nanus
ATTATTGTTCTCCATAAAATTTGGGGTCGAAATGACTACTTACTGTAAAAAAATTTATGTCAAGAAAAAATTTTAACTCATATCATTATTTTTCGACTTTTTTCCTTAGAACATAGACAAATTTAATTCGAAATACTTTATTACTGCTCCGTGGTACAGTGGCTAAGGCTTCGGCCATTGCACTACAAAGGCTTCGTTTTCGGATCACATTGCCATCAATAACTTTTTGCACAAAAAAAGAAAATTTATCCCAAAAAAATGATATATGGTTAAAATTTTTTCTTGACATAAATTTTTTTACAGTAAGTAGTCATTTCGACCCCAAATTTTATGGAGAACAATAATGTCCAAATAAACGACACCTAAAAAATTAATTTAGGGGGCCAAAAAACCATTTTTTTCAAAAATAGGGCGTTGTTGGCCTACAATCGTATAAATCAAAGTACTCACAAGGTCAACGGGATTTGGATGAAACTTGGCATAGAGATAGCTTATGGAAAGGGTTAAAAAATGGCTATATAATTAACCCCCGGATCGACACCCACAGGACACAGGACCTCTTACAGTGTCAAAAATCCGGTAAAAAAGCTGTTTTTTGCCATTTCCAGGGCCTTAAAGAGGTCGGAGGCAATTTTTTTTCTCATTTTTGGACTATTTGTGATATGAGGAACAACTTTTTCTAAAGTGAGAAAAAATTTTGAGTTAACCCCAAAAAGTCGATTTTTGGACCCTAGTCACCATATATGGTGGTCCCCCGGGCCAGGGAGTGGTTATGGCAAAAAGTGATCAGGGACCCACCATCTATAACTTTTATCAGAACAAATTAAATTTTGAGCACTTTTAATTTTTGGCCACGGCCGCCCATGGTCGAATTCTTACATGGACTGCGTCTTAAGTCGATTTTAATGAGCTGTACTTTAATGTAGAAATTCTTCTTATGTATCTTGTGCGTACATGTTTTCGTTGTAATGAACAAATTTCAAAATCGCCAACTTCACACGCGATTATCTCGAAACCGTTAGCGATTCAGGGCATGCCGTAAAAACAAAAATGCTCCATTTTTCATGAACTTTCCGAATATCAGCAAAAAGGAATAACTTTTTTCCGCTCGGACTGGTTCTTTAATAAAAATTTTATAATTTTATGTACAGGGGAAAGCAAAAGTCCTGATCTAGGCGGACAAAAGTCCTGACCCAGGCGGCAAAAGTCCTGACCTAGGCGGACAAAATTCCTGACATTGTCAAAAACTCTGAAAGAGTGTTTTCTCGTCCAGAATTGTCGAGAAAACACGTTTTTGAAATGTCAAGACTTTTGTCCGCCTAGGCCAGGACTCTTGCCTCCTTCTGTATACAGCTGTATAGGATAGCTTTTACTCATATAAGGTCAATAACAGAAAGATGCAAAGTTAAATTTATGAAAGTATAACATTTTCTGACGACCATTCACAAAAAAAGAATCGCCATCTTTTCAATGATTTTTTGTGTTAAGATCGTAGTTGTTTATCATTTGCATTAGTTTCGATATTAAAACGCAAGTATAAAGATTGTACAATTTAACTTTTTATACAAAAATTTAAAAAAGAAAATCAAAGTTTGCAAAAATAGAGGGGTCAGTGAAAATTTTTATCGCCTAATTTCATCGGGAATCGATTCCTCGTATTGAAAAACCCCTGTATAAAAAGTAAACAGACGAATTCACGCTAATTTAGGTGATATATAACGATTTTTCCCCCGGGAGATCCCTCCTGGACCCTCCAAAAATAACTACCATCGTGCTGGTGACTTCCGGTGGTCAAAATCAAAAAATTCCTTCAGATTCGAGTTCTTCATGTCGAAAAACACCCGGATACCAAAATTTAGACGATTAGGACAAGATTTGGGAATTTCGATTTTTATATACCGTTTGAAACCGCGGGGCTGCCGTGCTATTGTTAAGCAACTATTTTTTTAGCCTAAATGTCAAAAATGAAAGAGCCGAACAAAACTCAATGGCAAGATGATCTTCGGTAATTTTTCCGTTACTTCAAAATCCAACAAATCCACGAATTTTAGTGAGTGGTATCATTTGAAAAGCCGTGAATACACTTCTGCCAACTATCCAAAAGTTTTGGATCGAGCAAAACGTCGAAATGAAATCGAAGAAAGATTGGATAAGCTAGAAACTCGGCGCCAACTCGAACATAACCAACTTTTTGCGAAGTTTGAAGATTTGAGGATAAAAGCTCCACGGAAAATTGAATTACTTAAAGATGTAAGAAAAGTTTGTGAACTAAAAATTACAAGATGAGCCAAAAAAAAACCATACTTTTGCGTTTTTGGTGAAAAAGGGGTTATTTTCATGCGATTTTTGAAAAAAAATTTTTGCCAAAAAACGCAAAAGTACGATTTTTTGGCTCACCCTGTAAATTTTTTACTAAAAGATTGGAAATTTTTGCTCAAAAATTACATTTTGTTAATAAAAAGCGCTTTTTTAGGGCAGTAATGGTCAAACTTTGCAATTTTCTGAGGGCGAGAAGAGAAGTTCATTGACTGATAGGTATGTGAAGTGCAAAATTCTGAATCGGCGTGGAACTTTTTTGGTTTGACTTCCATCTGTTCCAAAGATTTTTTTGCTGTTAACATTTTTTGCTTTTTAGCAAACTTGAGTTTAAACCAACTTCTCCGATTCAGCCAGAACAGTTTCTTCACTCTACTGCTAGGCCATTGATTACCGTCTCGAAAAATGAGCCTATTCCAAGCCAAGAAATTCAAAATTTGGCTCCAACTCAACCCAAGTCCTTGTTTGGTACGGGTATTTTGGATCATACATATCCAGTGGTGGGCTTAGGCTTTGGTTGGAAGAGGACACTGGCCTGGGTGGATGATTTTTGTGATGTTTTTTGTCAACCTGGGTGGATGAATGAAATTTTTTGAAGATTTTCAAAATTACCTTGGTTCCCCTTTTACTTTGGTTCCTCTGATTTTTTCTCAAAAAATTTTCCCGTGGGTAGAAGAGGTGGGAGAGGACCGTCCCCCTACTGGATCTGTATGTTTTGGATTCCGTCTTTTTTTAATGGCTGGATTTTTTAGGTCCAAACATTCAACAGCCTAATATTATTTCTTCTATTACTCCAGCACAAATTCAGCCTAAACCACAAGAACCGGTAAAAAATTCTGGATTCTTTTTCAACCCTTCTCTTCCTGCTATATCGGCTCCCATTTTCCCCACTACTTCAACTGGTAATTTTTTAGCTCTGTAAAGATTTTTCAATTTATCTACTTTTCAGCACCACAAGAAACTTCTAAACTCCAGGAAAAACCTCCTAGCTTCAACTTTTTGACTCCAAAAGTGGAAAGTTCAAATCATGATGTGTTAAAAAGGAAGTCCCCGTTAGGTGATTGCTCAATATTTCAACTAGGGATGCAAAAAAACAAGTTACATAATGACAAAAGTGGGGTCATTTTCAGAAAAAATTGTTGAAAATTTTTTCACATGGGTGGACCCTCTTATTGTGTAGTAACTCCACAAGGGATTGTCAATCTTGGTAACCTTGTGTATCCCCTAGTTTCAACAATTTTATGTTTATATTTGTTTTAACTTATTTTTTTGTAGTCGCTTTGCCAAAATTATCATCAGAGTCAAAACTTCAGAAATGGCTTAACTTTTATCTCGACTTCTATTCCAAATTTAACAGAACGGTAGAAATTTTTGAACACGATGTGTCCCAGGTAATTTTTATGCCCAAGAAATCGATTTTTGCGCTTATTTTTGACTCCTAAATCGACTTTTTGCCAAGTTTACTTTACTTTTTAAATTTTATAATTTTTAGAAAGACTTGCGAATTTTGCTGAAACGAAGCATCTCCGAGAAAATTGATGTGCTAACGAAGAGGAAGGCCAATAATAACGATATTGCTAATGTTGTGGTGTTTATTGATGATTTGTTGAGGAACCAACCGGTTTTAGGAATCGAGAAAGAGCAGATTCAAATTTCCCCTGGAAATCAGCCAGCGTTAAGATATGCGGCTGCGACGATTTGTGACAAGTACTTGGTATGATGTTTAAAAAAAGCTGTGTTGTGGAAATTTGCATAGTCAAATTACGATTTGTAAAAAAAGGTGCGCGAGGGTGTTCTTATTTTTTGTCCCTTGCGAGAAAATTTTAGGTCATTGGTGAAAAAATTGAAATTTTATCTCATTTTTTTGTTAAATTTTGAAATTTTTGGTTGAAAAAAAATGAAATTTTGAGTCATGTTTTTGTGAAAAATGGCAATTTTTGGTGAAAAGAAATGAAACTTTATGTATAAAAAATGGAAAATTTGGGACATTTTTTGGTGAAAAATGGCAATTTTAGGTCATTTTTGGTGGAAAATGGCAATTTTAGGTCATTTTTGGTGGAAAATGGCAATTTTTAGTGGAAAAAATGAAATTTTACGTCATTTTTTGTGAAAAATGAAAAATTTTGTGATTTTTTGGTAGAAAAAAATAAAATTTTATGTCATTTTTAGTGGGTTTTTTGACATGGGGAACACGAATTTGAAGGAATTTTTCGGTCACTGGAAGGTACCCTCTACGATGGTGGCTTTTTTGGGGGCTGGGAGGGAAAAATCTCTATCTTCCCCAAATGAGCGATATCCAATTTTTAGACCTTGATAAAATGGGATCTTGAACTATTGGATGTGATTACTATGGTTATTTCAACAATGTTCTTCAAGTCGAAAGAGTTCCGCCTAACTTTTATTTCGAAGATCGTCCACTCGATGGTTCTCTTGCATTTTAACTTGGATAAAATGTAAGTCTTCTCAACTAGCTTCCAAAATGATTTCTTGTGATTTTAGTGCTGAAAAAATCAACTCAATCATGGAAAAATCTCCGGAAATGCTAGCTAATTGGTTGCCAAGTGAATCGGCGACTTTTCTATTATTCTGCCGACTTCAGATTGTCCTGACTAGCTCCAAAGTTCCGATCAATAACGAAGCACTGTCAGATATTGGTGGAATCCAGTTGGTTATTATGATTTTTGAAGAGGCACTCAAATTAGATACTCCTATTCTATTGTCTAGTGCTTTTATTTTGACCAAGATTTTGAAAGTATAATTGTTAAGCTCTAGGATGTTTCGAGACAGATTCTTCGCAATTGATTTTCAACTTGGCAAACATGCGAATTTCGGAGCTAGTTCACTTGGTTGGATTTACTTATCGTGGTCTAAAAGTCGAAATTTTTTCATTTAAAAAATCGATTGTGCGCATCGCCAACGCGTGAAAATGCTTCCCTGGCCCTGATTCAGGGGGAAATTGGGCTTTTGAAAATGCGAAAAATGACAATTTTCGCTTTAAAAGCCCAGTTTCCCCCTGAATCAAGGTCAGGGAAGCATTTTCACGCTTCGGCGATGCGCACAATCGATTTCTCGCATGATTTTTTACCCCTAAAAATGATCTTTTTAGAAAAAAATTTTCTTGGATTAGTACATAAATGTCACCCCTTTAAAAATACCCTAATAGGATGTTTTCGGCTGTTTTAAAAAAAACACATTTCGACTTTTTGACCATGATAAGTGCCTCCCAACAAGTGAACTAGCTTCGATTATTCGCAATTGATTTTTTCAACGTATCAAATATGCGAATTTTTCGTGTTTTTATCTATTTCGAATAATCCGTTTGAACCATACTAGAGCCCGATGGTTGAGATTTGAATATTTTAATTAATTTGTTTTTTTCAGAACTGCTCCAGCCACTTTCTGAAACACCACAAAGAATTACTGCAAAAGCATATGAATAATTTGGAAAAACTGAACACAGTAGATTTTGGATCACAGATTTCCGAAGTTTCGAAGAAATTGAAGAATGGAGGAGAGAATTTCCTGAAAACAAGCACTGGTATGCTAAAAGTCCAGTTTGGTGAAACGCTCAAGAAAATTCGAGAACAGATAGAAAAATCTTAGTATATTTGTGTTGTATTTTCATAAATTTGAAATGTGTATGGAATTTATAAATAAAAAACAGTTTGTAAATTTTAAAATATTGCTAGATCATGAGCAGTGGCATATATCCCTAAAAATTCATTTTTTTTAATCAAATTTTCACTAAAAATATTTTAAAACAAAATTCAGTATTTTTCAACAAAAATTTTTATTTCCTGTGCATTTTCGGTTTAAAAAAAGCATTTCTAAAGTTTCGTCTGCGGCGCTAGGACAATTTTGGTGAAAAAATTTTTTGGTCCTTTGAGCTTTTCAATTTTCAACAAAAAAAGTCCTAATTTTGACATTTTTCACACAAAAAATTTTCATTTTCTTAGCCTTTTCAGCATAAAAACAAGCATTTCTCAAAAACAATTTTGTCTGCGGCGCTGGTTTTTGCTTTACCTCAAGGATTTCAACAAAAAATTTTGCGCATACCTGCGCGAAAAAGGGTTAATGTTGAAAATTTTTTGAAAAATGATCGTTTTTAAGCTGGAAATAATACAAATAAAGATTTTTGGTGAAAAAATGAAAAATTTTGGTCATTTTTGGTAGAAAATCATAATGGGGGAACATTATTTTTCAAAAAAATGTGACGCTATTTTTTAAAATTTATTTAAAACACTAACAATAAACATCAAACATAACAAAAATATGAAATGGAACAATATCTTAATCATCGAACTTGGTTTTCTTTCCTTGGGGTTGATTTCCGCCTTCTGAGAATCGTTTCTGGCCTCCAAAACCACCTCGTCCTCCTCGGTCGCCTCCACGAAATCCACCTCCTCGGTCACCTCCACGAAATCCACCTCCTCGGTCGCCTCCACGAAATCCACCACCTCGTCCTCCTCTGTCGCCTCCACGGAATCCACCACCTCCGCGGCCTCGGTCACCGCCACGAAAGCCGCCGCCTAAAAATTGTTGGGAGTTGTATAAACTTCGAAGCTACTACACAATAGGAAGGGGCGAAGCAAAAAACACTTCCCTGATTCAGGGAAGGCTTGTGTATTGAAGCGAAAAGTCGAAAATCAGCATTTTTGCGACTTCTCGCTTCAATACACAGGCCTTCCTTGAATCAAGCTTTTTTTGCTTCGTAAATGTCAAATTCGGATTTCCGCATGTTTTTACCCCTAGAGATGTCATTTTCAGAAAAAAATTTTCGAACATTTTTGGGCCTAGTGTGTAGTAGCTCCTAAACTTCTATATTCTAACCTCCTCTTCCACGATCTCCTCCACGGAATCCGCCACCTCGACCTCCTCTATCACCTCCACGTCCGCCACGGCCTCCTCGGCCGCGTCCACCGCTTTGAGGTTGCAAAAATCGTTCCAATGGCAACATCTTGCTCGGATCAATATAGATTTTCTGGTTTTCTTTGAAAGACGATGCTTTTACTCCATCTGACAGTTTCACTGAGAAGCCCTAAAATTGCAAATTTTAGCTCAAATTACACATGCACAACCCGGGGCCGTACATTTTTATACATGAGGTGTTTAATTTTTTTCACCAAAAATTTTCATTTCCTGTGCATTTCCCAAAGTTTCCTATTTTTTTTTTTCAAAAAAATTTCATTTCCTGAGCATTTTTTACTCATCCTGCTGTTTATCACAAAAAATTCAAGTGTCAATTACATGATCTCTTATTCCGCCAAAAATTTCATCAATTTTTCCAATCTGCTGTTTGTTTTCAAAGAACACCGGCGCATTAAAATATGGGATTTTCCCAGCAGTTGTATGGCAAACAATATCGTCTTCACAAGTATGCGTAAAGTGGCCAACTTCTGAAGAAAAAATCGGATTTAAAACAAAAATCAAGGTCCAATATGCATACCTACAACTTCTTCAGGAGGGCCTTGATCATATCCACCGCGGAAACCTCCGCCGCCACCACGGCCTCCTCGTCCGCCACCACGAAAACCGCCTCCACCACCGCCACCACGAAAACCGCCTCCACGTCCGCCAAAACCCATGATATGTTGTAGCTAGCTAAAATATTGCAAGTTTTAAAAATGCAAAGGAAAAAATAGAAAAACTCTTTAAATAGAAACGTTATAATTTAGTATTTTTCTACTACTTTTTTTAAGGAAAAAGTGCAGCTATAAAATTAAAACAATCGTTTTAATACTCAAAAACGGTTGAAACTTGTTCAAAAACAGAGGGTACTACAGGGTGAATAAGAAAAAACATCCCTCTCGGAAAATGTTCATGTTTATGACTTTAAAAAAAATTTTTATTTAAAACATAACAAAAACAACAAAACCGATAAAAAAAACAAAATTTATATTCGCCTTTCGCAAGCCTTTGGGAAATTGTCCACGATCTTTTCCAACGTTTCAAGGGTAATTTCATCCCAGGCCTTGATCAAAGCTCGTTTCAACGATTTGACGCTCAGATGATGCTTAGCGCATGCTTTCTCCATAAGAATGCTCCACACCGCATAATCGAGTGGTTTCAAATCTGGGAAATTAGGCGACCACTCATCTCACGTGATGAAATCAGGACATTCTTCCGATAGCATCTCTTGGGTCTCGTTCGCTTTTTTTGCTGTAACTTCCAGCAAGATTATGTCCCAGGACAAAAAGCGAACGAGACCCAAGAGATGCTATCGGAAGAATGTCCTGATTTCATCATGTGAGACGAATGGTCGCCTAATTCCCCAGATTTGAACCCACTCGATTATGCAGTGTAGAGCATTCTTATGGAGAAAGCATGCGCTACCAATCGTGTACACGTTTAATTTATCAAACCCAAACGTGTAGTAATAGTTTCAACGAGTACGTTTCAAATATGTACTACACGTACACGTTTGATGCATGCCTGCCCAATAGGAGGGTGTCACCCTCCCTAACTTCGTCGTAACGGATCAAAAATTAGGCACCAACTTCGTATTTGGGACCCGAAAACCAGTTTGTTCCATTGAAAAGATTAACAAATTTTCGCAAAATTAACGAAGTTATTCAGCAAAAATTACGAAGTTGTTAAATTTTCTTCAATTTTTTATTTATTTTATAACCATTTCCCTATGTATATGACTCCCTGTAAGTCATTTTTTGCAGAAACAACCTCGTAAATCGATCACCTCACCTTGGGTGCGTGAACACCTATGGTTTGATGGGGTGTGTACGTGTAGTACACGAATGGCAAAATTTTAACGTGTACTACACGTACACGATAGATTGTGTACGTGTACTACACGTTAAAAATTTGCTATTCGTGTACGTGTAATACAGGGTGTTTCACAAAAAACTGGGCACTTTTTTATTTCGCGTTTTCTCGGCTTCCCGAAAAGATTTTTCGATGATCTTTTTTTCTGCATATAGCTCGCCTCCTCTAGCTTCTTTTCCGGATGTTTTTAGCAAAAAATTTCGAATTTTACATACTTGAAATTTGCGATTTTTTGGTCAAGGTTACTGATAAATTTCATAAAAAGCTACGTTTTATCGGTAACCTTAGTCAAAAAATCGCAAATTTCAAGTATATAAAATTCGAATAAAAAAACTAAAAACATCCGGAAAAGAAACTAGAGGAGGCGAGCTCTATATGCAGAAAAAAAGATCATCGAAAAATCTTTTCGGGAAGCTGAGAAAACTCGAAATAAAAAAGTGCCCAGTTTTTTGTGAAACACCCTGTATGCTGAATACTAGAGTTCGCCGAGCCGGTGATTTTTGACCGGCTCGGATCCGATAAACTCTCCGAGCTGGTGATTTTTGACTGGCTCGGCTAGGAGAACTCTACTGAATACGATCCAATCAGTCTTTTTTAGCGTAACTCATGTTTTCGTGTCAATATACAGACTTTTTCAACAAAAAATTGGAGTCTCAAAAATGCAATCTTATTTTAAAATGTTGATATTCTTGCTACAGAAGTCCATTTTTAACAAAATTTTCGATATCCCTTGGAGTTTCATATGCGCTGAACACGAATCTTCCATTATTTTTTGTACTAGACCTCGGTATTGCGGTCAAAAATGGCTTACAAAGGGCAGATCTTTTTTGGGTTATATCCCTAGGGTACCTTACAGTGGTCAAAATATTAAAAAATTCATTCAGATTCGATTTCACTCCATTAAATTTTTCTACTTGACATTTTTTCAATCCAATTTATTTTAACATGACAGACGTACTATTTAAGCCATGCATACAAATCCAAATTTATTTTAAATTTTATTTCAATCCAATTTATTTTAATCCAAATTTATTTCAATCCAATTTAACATGACAGACGTCCTATTTAAGTCATGCATACAACCTTTCGAGTGAAATGTTATCGCGCATCCTTGCACTATCGGACAAGTAATTTTGTCATATCAAAGTAAGAATTTTATTTTGTTCACAAAAATACATACAATTTTCCAAATTAAATATAAAAAAACAAAAATGTGTATTTATTTCTGTTCAACGGCCATGGTTTTCTTCACACCATTCTTCAAAATATGAGCATCTCCCATAGCACGCTTCAACAAATTGATGGCACCAATGGCTTCTTTGCTGAAAAAAATTGAGGACATTAATTTTTTGATCTCTAAAAATAGGTGTCCTTATTTTTGGAAATAAAAAATCCTTCGAATTCGTGTCCCCCATACCCGAAAACCCAAAGAGTACAAAAAATTAACCGATTTAGTGACATTGTTGAAATTCGCATATTTCTCAAAAATATAGGGTATAAAAATTTTTGAGTAGCCTAAAGCAAAAGTAGTTAAAGCCAAGGTTCACCTATTCTTATTCTTCTGCGACATCTCTAGCTTCATCTTCTTGTAGCCCAAATGGTCAATGGTGGCATCATAACTCGGGTCAAAGCCCGGTACAATCACTTCAGATTCCAAAATAATGCGGCGTGACATCGGCTGATTGTACACCAATAATTTTCCGCGCTTTGGAACATCCTGAAAAATTCCAAACATTATTTATTGGACCCAAATTTTTGAGGTGGCATTTAAAGAATATAATTTTTAGCTCAAAAAAGTTCAAAAATTCGTCAAAAATCACAAAATTCCTGAAAATCGAAAATTTTAAGCTCAAATTTTAGTGTAAATTCAAAGTAACATTAAAAAATCGCACACATCCATACACAGGGAGCAAGGGGAAACTCCCATTCGGCCCGAAAAATTTTTAAAACATAAGGGTCCCCTTTATGATTTTTTCGAAATTTTTTGAAAAATTTGATGTGCTCTTTCCCATCCTTGTCTGAAATTACGCATCCTCACCTTATGATTCTCCTTATTAGAGCGTAAAACATCGTCCATATGCGCATCCGAATAAGTTCGAGCACGTAGCTTCTTCGAATCAGACACCCTAGCCCACTCTTCTTCATTTTTCATAGGCTTGCGGGTAACAGTTCGCCCATCTTGGTGCGTCTTAACTTCGGTATGGTAGTCGTTAGTTGACAATTCCCCAGACTTTGCACCATGTTCTCGTGCATTTCGATATTCTTCGTATCGGCTCTCATGGTAACGTTCCTTTCGATCTTCGTAGTAGTGTTCCTTTAAATCGTGTAGGTCATCGCGGTGGTAACTTACTTTTTCCTCGCGTCGATCATAATATTGATCATCCAAATGCTTTGGTAGCTCCTGTAAAAATCTAATTTGAGTAATGAAATACTCCCCTCACTCTAAATTAAGTTAGAGAGTACATATGAATAGAATTTTTAATTTCATCAAAAAATTGTGCTGTATAAAAAGCGAAAAAACTAAAAACCTCGTCCTTAGTTCCTTTATCGACACGGTGCACAACCGATTTCAACTCGATCGGCGGCTCAAGTTTTACAGGATCATGTTTGTGGTGCGCTGAAATGAAGCTTTTTGACGAGATAAACGTCTCACGATCATCCTTAAGCGGAATCTTGCGCCGAAAATAGAGAGCCGGTTTGGCTTGCGTACTCAATAAATGGTCATTCATGTTACTTGTTTATTGCTTTCCCTAAGTTGTTTTAAAAGGAGTTTACAACACAAAAAAGAACAAAGTTGTTGTTTTGTAAATGCTACGTTTTTTACAAACAAAATAAATCGAAACCAAGCATATCAAAATGCTGTTTTTAAACTTTTAGGGTGAATGCAGTCTCGAACAGAGCCCGATGCTAGGGTGCTGGCACCCACCAGGGGTCGATTGTTGTACTTGATTAGTGACAAGTGAGCAAAAATGAATGAAAAAGTTGACAAGTGTCCACTTATCAACTTTTTCATTCATTTTTGCTCACTTGACACTAATCAAGTACAACAATCGACCCAAGCACCCATTGGTGGATGCTAGTACCCACATTTTTTAGAATTTCATTTAATCGATTGACTCAAAAAATAACAAAAATTTTTAAAAAAATTAGGGAGTTATACCCTAAAGATTGAAAAATATGCGTCCATTCTCTTTTTATGAAAAAAATTGAATTTTTAGGGGTAACCCCCTAATTTTTTATTTTTTACAAAAAAATTTTGCTTTTGGACGCTAGCACCCAACTTTTCGGGCCTTGGAGGGTATTGAACAAAATTAAAAGTGTAAGGTTGAAAAAAATGAACTAAAAAAGTGCATTTTTTGTTAATCAGTTTTTATACTCTTCATTTTGGTCTCGAAACTCAATTTGAGGCGCTAGTCGTACCGAAATTCAACTATTTCGAGACGCCGTCTCTGAATCAGAGTTTTCGTTTCAATAACCCAAAACAATTATAAATTGATAAGTTTTGTGTCGATTTGTTCGCCTCATCGAGCTATAAAGAATGCCGTTTTTCTTTTTTAAATACATCCAATAATTAAGCATATTAAAAAAATGTAAAATTCAGGGTTTTCGTGTCAAATACTCCAACTAATTCAAACGAGGTCGAGACGAATTCGAGACGCCATCTCGACTTGAGTCACGAACTCGAGACGCAAGTCTCGTTTAGCGTCTCGATTTAGTTGTAAGCCGAGACGTTTAGCGCGCAGCCTTACAAATTTTGAATTTTATGATCAGTGAATCGTTTCAATAAACAAATGTTGATTGAATCAGGTTTTGTTGTCTGATTCAATTAAAATTTATTTCTTGAAACGATTGATCGATCCTTCTCAAGAATTTATACTCCGTTTCCCGCGCGTCGTCATAAAAAGTTGGCGCTACATAATACAGTGGAGAAGAAAGTCGCCCGTTCGATCTGACAAGTTAAGCAACATTGGGCCCGTGGGTTCGATTCCCACTAGGGCAAAAATTTTGATTTTCAAACAACTTTTTGGTACTTTTAAATGAGAGGGACCCAAAATAACGTGATAATTTTTTCAAAATTTTTTGATCTCTATAGGATAATTTTTACGGGGAATCATTTTCGCGCATTCTCAAACCCTGAAAATGCTTTCTTGACCCTGATTCAGGGAAGGGATTATGTGTAACGAAGCGAAAGTGAACTAAAATTTGAATTTTCGTAGGGAAACCAACATTCCAGGGAGTTTTCTAGGTGGGGAATCGATTGCGCGCACTCCCGAACCGTGAAAGCGCTTCCTTGACCATATTTCAGGGACTGTAAATGCTTCCTTCGATTCCCGCCTAGAAAAATCTAAGAATCGACGATTTGTTCATAACAATCCGAATTGTTTGATTTGCGCTTCAATACACCCACTCCATTCCCTGAATCAGGGTCAAGGAAGCATTTTCATGCTTCGGGAATGCGTGGAGACGATTTCTCGCATAAAATTACCCCTAGGATGTATTTTTTACAAAAATTTTCAAAAAAAATTTTTTGGAGAACGGGCTCTGATTGTTACCCCCTTGTATTTTCATGCGATTTTTGAAAATTTTTAGTCAAAAAACGCAAAAGTACAGTTTTTTTTTTTTGGCTCACCCTGTAAAGAAAATTGTATTCATTTCTATGACTTGAACATTTTTCACTTGTGAAGTGGGCGAGATAACAGGTAAAAAGAAGATGAGCAGAGGTTTTAACGACAGTTTATGTAGTCAACAATTGATTGGACCTTTTTCTCAATACGTTTATGAATTTTTATTTCCAAAATATCTACGTGTTTTTTGTTTCTTTTTGTGCGACCTGTTGCAACACTTTTTAAAGGAGGGGTAACAATCATGGCAGGATCTCGAAAAAAATTTCTTTTGAAAATTTTTGTAAAAATACGTTCCTAGGGGTAATTTTATGCGAGAAATCGATTCCGCGCATTCCCGAAGCATGAAAACGCTTCCTTGACCCTGATTCAGAGAATGGGGTGGGTGTATTGATGCGAAAATCAAACATTTTCGGGTTTTTATGAGAAAACCGTCTATTCTTATGTTTTTCTAGGCGGGGAATCAATTGCGCGCATTCCCGAAGCATGAAAATGCTTCCTTGACCCTGATTCAGGGAAATAGATGTGTGTATTGAAGCGAAAATCGAAAAATTTGGGTTTCCTACCTCAAAATATTTCTGGGGTAATTTCATGCGGGGAATCGATTGCGCGTATTCCCGAATCTTAAAAATGTTTTCTTGACCCTGATTCAGGGAAATTAGTACATGTTTGATTTTCGCTTCAATACACACTCTTATTTCCCTGAATCAGAGCAAGAAAACATTTTCAGGATTCGGGAATACGCGCAATCGATTCCCCGCGTGAAATTACCCCCAGAAATATGATCTTAAGGCAGGAAATCCCAATTTTTTCGATTTTCGCTTCTGTACAAAACACTCATTTCCCTGAATCAGTGTCAGGGAACCATTTTCAAGCTTCGGGAATGCGCACAATTGATTTTTCGCATGATTTTACCCCTGTATAGGTTGTTTTGGCAAAAATTTTTTCAGAGATTAGTCCCTAATTCTTACCCCCTTTAAGCCTTGTGCATAGACCTAAGACCTAAATCTAAGGCTTAGGCCTTAGACTTAGGTGTTAGGGTTAGCCTAAGGCTTAAGTATAAGGCCTAAGCCTTTTTTCAGCTTGGAGGGGATTCTGCATAAATTTATGCAGAAAAAGGCTATTTATATGACGTATGTCCACATTTTTGACAAGAATCATATGCCATACGTCATATAAATAGCCTTTTTTATTCGGGGAAAGATTTTCAGGTCTCAGAAATGTGAAATTCGGATTCCCCGCATAAAATTACTCCTAAAGAGGTCAATTCCAGATGAAACAAATTTTTTTTCGAAAAATTTCACGTTCAATAAGCCCTCTAGGGGTAATTTTATGCGGGAAATCGATTACGCTCATTTCCCGGAGCATGAAAAAGGATACCTAATCGATACTAATTCTAAACTTTTTTTAGAAGATAAAATGCCTTTAGCTACTTTAACTACCAATTTACCAGATGAGAAATTTCCTAGTGATTTTAACAAAGCTTTTTCTGAATTTCTTGCTGTACTTTTTAACAAACCAGCAGCAAATTTCGTTCTTTTGGTTGATCCAGGAAGACGTTTTACTATTGGTGGGACTACCGATCCGGCCGTTATGCTCGTAGTAAGCTTTATAATTTTTTATGTCAATAAATTTTATATTTCAGATCAAATCTGTTGGTAGCTATAATGAGACTTCCAACATTGAGTATTCGAAGAAAATTTCGGATTATGTTCAAGAGACTCTCGGCGTTGGCAATGATCGCTGTGTGATACATTTTCAAGCGATAGAAGCTTATGAGGTCGGAAAGCACGGGACAACTTTGAAAGAATTCTTAAAGAAGAACTAATATAAAGAAACTAATATTTTTCTCTTAAAGAACTAATATTTTAGTATTCTTATATCGAAACGCGTTGTGTTGTTTATCTAGTTTATAAATTTTACTCTTTTTATTTAGGTACTATTCCATTTTGGTCACCGTAAAAAATTTATTTTTTGAGAAATGACCCTCTAGGAGTACTTTATGCGAGGAATCCAAATTTCGCATTCACGAGCCGTGAAAACCTTTCTCTGTTCAGTATATTTATGCGATTCTTGTTACGATTTCACTCGAAGCAGTCCATAACAGCTCTGTGAACTCTGTCAGGCGTATCTGGAACGAACTCCCGGCCGAAGTCGCTACGACCCATAAACTGCGCCAGTTCAAGCGACTGATACGAAGCCCAGAAGTCTATGCTGCCCTCAGGAATGTGATCAGAAAAGTGGAATCCAATCTGTGATACTTGTATAGGATAGGAGTGCCTTGCTATATTTTATTTATTGAGCTATATTTCTGTGCTATATCTAAATAGGTTGTAATTGGTTGTATAACTGTGACTTATGGAACAAATAAATTAAATAGATTTCTTGTCGTTAATTTTTTTGCAGTGACCAAAGTGGAATAGTACCATCGTTAAAAATGCTACAAACGACCACGCAGGGATGCCTAACGCATAGAATAGTACCTTTTATTTGTTTATTCTTGCATTTTGGAACTACTTTTCCCATATAAATCACACAATAAGGTTGCTATGATTAAGTGTCAGTCATCCGAATGAATTAGTCATCAAGGGTGGGTTGTTCAAAATGCCTTCTCCTTTACGCCAACCCTCAAAATAGAAGAGAAATACACACATTCTCTTCCGGACTCGAAGACAACGAACCGCACTGAGTAACGCCACATGACAGGAAATAACCACGAAAAGGCCTTTTTTTCACTAAACAGCTGCACACTCGGTTATTGTGTTGTTTATATGCCTCGTTTATGCAGAGAAAGACCATTGTGAAATGTGTATGTCGGTGAATTTTTGCTGCAACATGTGCATCTTTCTCTTTTTTTTAATTTGCACCAAATGCATTCTCATTTCTGAATTTTATTATTTTCGATTGTGTGCTAGAAACTTTGTGGTACTTATGCACTATCCCCCAGGCTGAAAAAAACAAAAAATCAGTTTTTCATCTTTTTTAGGCTTTGGTTTAGGCTTAGGCCTAAGCCTAAACCAAAGCCTAAAAAAAAATGAAAAATTGATTTTTTTTGTTTTCAACCCGGGGGAGGGGAGATAGTGCATAAGTGCCAATTTTGTTGGTGCCAAACGAATAGAAAAAAATTTTGACCAAAATTTTATTTTTTTATGAATTTTTTCAAAAAGTTTTTTTGAAATTTTTAGTTTTATTAGCAAAAATGCCTACAGTATTGACTCAAAGGACTGTTACTCGCACGACTAGAGGTGGTGGCGGAGGTTCCCAACATCAAACGATTCCGATATGGACTATCAAGTTGATTTGCTGTGTAGGATTTTAGATAATGTCAAAAATTCTCAGTCTTAAAAATCTGTAGTGATATTCAAAGTTACAAAAAGTGACAAGTTTTCAACGCCCCATGCGAATTTTGTTGCACGATAATATTTTGTTCATTGTGATAAAGGAGACAAATTTTTCTTCATTTATCGTATTTTTGCGACTTTTCGCTTCAATACACAGGCCTTCCCTGGATCAGGGAAGCGTTTTTTCGCTTTGAAAATGCCAAATTCGGATTTCCCATATTTTTTACTCCTAGAGGGGTCATTTCCAGAAAAAATTTTTTCACGTGGGTGGCCCCCCTATTGTGTAGTAGCTCCGAAACCTCTAGGGAAATTAGAGGAGTGAAATCTTTTTAGCGTAAGTCACAAGTAAAATAGCGACCACGCAGGGATGCTGGTGGGAAATTTTGGTATATATAGCAAGTCGATTTCTTTATATACCAAATTTTCAAAATTCGGCATCCCTACGTGGTCGTTATGTCCCCCGCCGGATGTCATAACACGAAGGTTTGACTGTAAGTAAATTTCTTTTAGATCCTCAGCATCATCGTTTTAGTCTTGGTTCTCATGCAAGACACCGCCGTTTGGCAAGGCTGGCCCAGGACCATTGTTACTATCGTTTTGACCACTGGAGTATTGCTTGGATGGAGTTTGCCATCGGTGCTTGGTCGTTTCTTGCCATTCTATCGTGTTGTAAGCCTTATTCTATATATCTTTCTTCTATATCCTTCTATATAGCCTACGAAAAAAATTTTCTAGGATGTCGCTCTACACGCTATCATTGTTGCCCTCACCGTCCTATCTTTGGTGTTTTGTATCGTTTTCTTGATCGAACGAAGCGATTACTCTCGATACGATTATTACAGGCTAATGATTTGGACCACGGTATGTTGTTGGCGATCATTAAAATTTGCATAAAGTCTTTCTCTTTTAGGTTTGTGTGGCAGTTGAAACGGTAATCTGCTTTATTCTTATTTCTTGGCTCTGTTATGGAAACTATACTATCGTTGATACTCATTAACTTTGCTCGTTTTATATACCTATACCAATTTATGCTTTAGTATCTTGCCGCATCTCATATCTATGCTTTGTTTTTTATATAAATACTTTAATAAATTTTTTGACGCAAAAAGATCATTCAATCTGGTTCATCTTGAAGATTACTTTGAAGCTTGAAATACAGCCAAAAGAGATTTAGTGTCCCCTCCCTAGAACTTTCCCGCCAATACGATCACGCAGGAATGCGTTGCAAAAGCATAAATACAGGCAAACTCGATTTAGTGACCCCTCCCTGGGGGTGTCATTCCTTCTCTCTCTTCCTATTCATTTTCAGGAGATATGAGGGTTGCACAACCCACAACAGGAGTTACTTCCAAATTACTGGGCTTTTTTGCGCATGCCCAACGCCTCGGGGCCAGGGGATTTCACATGATAAAGGCCTCAGAAACCAAACTTAGACGCTCCGGGACCAACATTGCTTAACTTGTAAGATCGGACGGTCCGACGGCGTATCAATAGAACTATGCGTCCTCTCACTAAATCGAGAGTTGACTGTATACCCTTTTCTGAAAGGTCGGAAATATGAGAATTTCGAGGTGACTATAAAAACGACGATTCTGATCGAATTCTAAAAAAATTGTCAATTTTTTAATTACAGTCAAACCTCGATATAACTGCACCCCATCTCTTGAATTCGATGTAAAGACAACCCTCCTTGAATTCGATATAACGACCAACTTCCCAAAATTCGCGAACTCGAAAAAATTAACCAAAAATCGAGGTTAAATAGGATTTTTTGAGCGACCACCAAGGGCCCAAAATGGGTTAAGAACACAGTTGTATTCTGAACACATTTTGTTTCGAACATAAAATGTTCAGAACATATATTGTGTTCTCAAGTTAGAACTGGAGCACAATTTATGTTATGTATTCGGAACACATTGAGTTCTGTGTTCGGAACACAAACACAAAGAACACACAGACAGAACATAAGAATACAAACGGGCCTGAACCAGAGCTGTCAGAAAACTTGCCTTTGATGCAAGTTTTACTTGCCTCGAGCCTTTGGTGTAAGTCTGACTTGCCTCACTTTTCTTTTCACTAAGTTTTTTCTCTTTGATAAGTTCGACAGAAAAGCCATACACGTAGAAATTTTTTNTTAGTGAAAAGAAAAGTGAGGCAAGTCAGACTTGCACCAAAGGCTCGAGGCAAGTAAAACTTGCATCAAAGGCAAGTTTTCTGACAGCTCTGGCCTGAAGCGCATTTTTTGGAAGCGCTTTTCACTATGTTTTTGCTCTTTGATAAGTTCAGCAGAAAGTCAGACAACAAAGAAAAAAATTCCTTCAGATTCGAGTTCCCCATGTCGAAAAGCGGAAAGTCCGAAAGGAACTTTCAGCTGTTGTACAATTCAATTGGATGATGGGAAAAGGGGAGGACTAGGCTTAGGGATGTGGCGGCGGAAAAGTGAGAAGACGTTTGTCGACGGGGGGGGGGGGATTCATTCACTGTACGACAAAAGTCGGCACTATAACTTTCGCCACGAATCTCGCCACGCTAACTTTCGCCATGTAACTTTCTCCACTTTCATGATCATCATTTAACATTTTTTCGAAACGATTGATACTAATTTTGAATCAATCTAAGATTTCTAGAGGGATGGCCAATTAACTAATTCACGGGGGTGGCCAATTAACGAGGTTTCACTTTAATAAAAAAAAATCGCCACTTTCGTGTCAATAAACATATTAATTTCAGACTAATTGAGTTGCCTGATTTGCAATAAATATGTATATTGACGTGGCGAAAGTTATGTGACGAAAGTTATAGTTTTTTGGCAACGTGGCAAAAGTTATAATGCCCAAAAGACGTTGAATAGTGCGCTTGAATTTTTTGCCTTTCAAAACTTTCTTTGCGTTTGGTTTTTGGATTTTTGTGCAAGTTTGCCGAAATGAAGTTGCGTTATTTTACTAGTGAAAAGGTCTTTTGCTGATTTGGTCAAAGAAAAACCCGGCCTTAATCCCGTGTGTATTCTTGATTTCCTAACAAAACGTGGCCACCCAAAGAACACAAAACACAATGTGCTCAGAGCATTTGTGTTTCGAACCCAGAACACAAAATGTGTGTTCGGAACACATTTTGCTCTCTTAAAAAATCCCTTTAAAAACTTTTTTCTGAATTTTTCGAATTTTTGTTCCCAATGTCGGTTAACTTTTCTAGATTTTATGGCTTTGAAAGCAATTTCCCATAAAGTCGCATATTATTTTCATTAGATTACATGTGGTTTTCGAACAGAATTATTTCTGTTATTGATAAAGTCATAAGCTAGGCTCATAAAAGAATATAAATGGAACAAGTGCGAATTTTCTTCTAAAGGTATTTTAAAAATTATGTTTTATAGTTATTAACGATGAAGTCTTTAAAGCTATATTTGGTAGTAACTATTTTAAATTATTATATTTCTCAAAATCTAGCACAAGACTATCATGTAACAGATTTTAATGCTACAGGAGATGGAAAAACTGACGATACAAAAGCTATAAGAGCTGCCATGGCGGCCGCTACTAATAGCAATGGTGGTCGGGTAATATTCGACGCGAATTACGTTTTCCTCACCGGTGCTTTTAATGTGACTAGTAATATTATTCTCGATGTTAGGGGAACCATATTGGCATCAAATACGTCCGATGAATTTACATATCCAATAATTCCACCCCTCCCATGGTAATTAATATGTAGAATGTTCTAAAATAATTTAGCATCCCATAAAAACATCGAAGCCCTAGAGTGTCCGAACATTTTTTCCCTTTTAGTCTTGTACGGTACAGGGTGTCCTACGAATCGAGAGTATTAGCCACTCGGCCATGTGGATTTCTTAATCTATGGCATTAAATTTCAACTATAAGACTTACGTAAAACATGATATGGGGCTAAAAAATTTTCCTTGAAGGGTACCCCTATGATTTTGGTGTCATTTTTTTCTCTCACCGAGCCCTATCGATTGGTATAGGCCATGTCGGAATTGGACTTAAGTTGACGGAGATAGCACAAACAGATAAACAGACGCACATAGCGCGTTGTAGGGGTAACTGTTAAAACTTTAGGATAGGAAGCGGTGTAGATGGCAATAACGAAGCAGAAAATAATGTATCGATCAGTAGTAATGAACGACAACCATTTATTCATGTTTATAATGCCACTAATGTAACACTTACGGGCGGTGGGATTATTGATGGGCAAGGAAAACCTTGGTGGGCTTGTTCATGGGAGCAATATATAACATTGCCACCGTGCAACAATATTTCTAGGCTAGTTTATTTATTTAAAAAATATAATAATAAAATTTTATAGACCAATGTTCGTTCGATTTACCTATAGTTCCAATATAATTGTTCATGATATTACTCTAAAAAATAGCATTTCTTGGACATTACATCTAGCTTGGGTAACAACAGCGCATGTATATAATGTGAATTTTATTGGACCTGGATGTGTGAACTATCCACCAGACGTAAATAATAGTTGTGCTCATAATACTGATGGGATTGACGTTGATTGTAGTGTGGGTGTTCTAATTGAAAACTGTTATTATGAAGGAAGTAGGCAGTTTAGTAAATATAGAAAATCTAGGAAAATATAGTAAAAATCCAGGGGGCGTGATAGCACCCTGGAAAAATGGGTGATAGCACCCAAAATTCACCCACCCATCACCCAGTGGGTGGCATCACCCACATCACCGATCACCCACTGGGTGATGATTAGTTCATTGGGTGATACCACCCAGTGGGTGCAATCACCCACCACCCAATAGGTGATCACCCACTGGGTGGTATCACCCAATGACCTAATCATCACCCAATTGGTGATTCACCCAGTGGGTGATTTGGGTGAATCCACCCTGGGATGGGTGGTTATGGGTGATAGCACCTTTTAGGGCCCTGTAACAATCTAAGAAAATCTAAAAAATCAATAGAATACTAAACAAACTAGAAAATCAAAAAATTTTTTTCGGTGATGATGCGGTGACTGTCATAAGTGGCAAAGACTATAACGGACGAACTTTTGGACGAGCCAGTCAGAATGTCTTCGTTAGAAATTTTACAGTTGTTAATTCGCCAAATAGTGCGATGAGCATTGGAAGTGGGACGTCAGCTGGTATTCGTAACGTTACTTTTACGGATATTTATTTCAATGGCACTTCATCGGGACCTCGTATGAAAAGTTCACGTGGACGAGGAGGTAATACATAAAAGCCTCCCGGTGTGAATCTTTCTAAAAATTTTAGGAGCTATCGAAGACATTACTTTTAACAACTTTTATATATACAATGCAGTGGAATACGTAGGGATTTTTACAGCATTTTATAGACACTTACCACCAACAAATGCCACTGGAACACCAAAAGTAAACAACATAAAAATCACTAACATGTATGTGGATGGTGGAAAACGTGGATGGGATTTCGATTGGCTTCCCGAGAGCCCTATTCGTGGCATTTATTTGTCTAATATTACCGTAAAAAACTTCAATACAACAGGAAATTTTTGGACTAAATGCCAGTCCGTTGATGGATATTGTGATCATTCGTCGGTGTTTCCTTCTTGTCCACCATGTTTAAATGCTGGTAAGGATTGGTTTGTGATAAAAATCTTGAAAATCTAGACAAGGCCTAACCAATCTAAAAAATGACTAGAAAAAAAATCTACGGAGTGTCTCACGAATTTCCGACCAACATCACCTTCGTGAAGGTGAAAATGGGCTTCATCGGAGAAAAACAGATTTTTGAGGAAATTTTGATCATGTTCCATATGTTCAAGCTGCTCTTCAGCGAATACCACTCGCTTTTCGGAATCATCCTCTTCCAGCTCCTGTAGCATTTGAAGCTTATAGGGGTGAAATCCCAGATCTTCTTGAGAATTCTGTGCACGGAGTCTTTTTTCATTCCAAGACCAGCTGCAACACAATGGACAGACATTCCCTTCTGATTGATAACTGCTTTCATTGCATCGATGTTCTTCGGAGTGCGCTGAGTCCTAAAAAATTCATAAGAGCTCAAAAAATGCAAACTGACATAGTCCTTTCGTATCCCTTCTTATACATTGATTCCGTTTCATCAAATTTATGGACCCATTCGTAGTTGGCTTGGCTGGAATTTTGGGGAACCTTTCCCCAGTTTCCTTCCGCATTCTGCGACAAAATCGGACGTAACTAGAGCTTTTAGAGTTTTTCATTCCAAGACCAGCTGCAACACGATGGATAGACATTCCCTTCTGATTGATAGTTGCTTTCACCGCGTCGATGTTCTTCGGAGTGCGCTGAGTCCTAAAAAACTCATAAGAGCTAAAAAAAATGCAAACTGACATAGTCCTTTTGTATCCCTTCTTATGCATTGATTCAGTTTCATCAAATTTATGGACCCTTATAGGCTTGGATGAAATTTTGGGAAACCTTTCTCCAGGTTCCTTCTGCACTCTGCGACGAAATCGGACGTAACTAGAGTTTTTAGAGTTTTTCATTCCAAGACTAGCTGCAACACGACGGATAGACATTCCCTTCTGATTGATAGTTGCTTTGACCGCGTCGATGTTCTTCGGAGTGCGCTGAGTCCTAAATCCTCAAATAATTCTAAATCCTAAAATAGAAAAAAATAGAGAATAAATAGAAAATAAAATTTTTTTAATAAAAAATCTAGAAACGGTCAGAAAAGATACAAAAAAACTTAAAAATATAGAATATTGTTTTTTTATAGAATGTCCAACTAATTGGTACCGATCATCTGTTGATAATAACCAATGTTATCAAGTGGATAATGAATCATTATCTTGGACGGATGCACAAAATTCATGCCAAAATTTGTTACTAACTTCACTTACAAGTGTAGATAACGCATTTGAAAATGCCGAAATTACAAGTTAGTATAATAAATTTTTTAAACTTTCATAGAGCGATACAATTTTTAGAATACGTTAGTCAAACTTATCCTAATTGTCAAAAAGTATATATTGGTCTTCAAAGCAATGGTAACACATGGTCGTGGATAAATGGTGATAATAGTACTTATCGAAATTGGGATACAAGTAATCAAAATTATAGGTGTCTATAACAGGAAAAATTTGAGATTATCCAACAAACAATAGTAATGCATATTGCGCGGCGTTAAATCTAGTTAATGGAAAATGGATGAATGAAGCATGCTTAAATCCTGAATGTTATATTTGTGCTTTTGTATTGAACGAGTGATGAAAATAAAATAATACATAGTATAAATAACGTGGTATGAGAAAAAATTTTCAATGTTGTTTATAGTTGTGTCGTACGACGCGGCGTAATACAGCATATCGTGTCGCAAGTACTGGCTATGCGACGTCGTACACGACGCAAAATAAGGCCGAGTGGCAAAATTGAAAAAAAATTTTTGGTCTAGAACTTCATTTTTATGATTAAAATTGGTTTAAAAATAAATCTTCGATAAAAAAAGAATTAAAAAATTTTCAATTTTTGCCAAAAATCATTCAATTCCATCTAATAATCAAAAAAAAGTTAAATTTTGATCTGGAAAAATATTTTTGGGCCCAAAATAGCCCAAACTCATGAAAAAATTGATTTTTTGTGACCTTTGATGTGTCGTACGACACAACTATAAGGGTCGCCAAAAGCACGACACAAGCTATCGTACGAAGTCATCGATCGTAAAATTAATGTAAAAGTACGACGAAATCGCCACAAGCTTTCGTACGACGCAGTACGACGAAATTCGTACAATAGCTTGTAGCCATTTCGTCCGTCGTACAAGTGTATTTTACACTCGTACGATGACTTCGTACGATAGCTTGTGCCGTTGCTTGTGGGGACTATATAGCTTGTGGCGACCCTAAACGCTGTCGTACGAGCCAACACCAATATCAAAATCGGAAGTGATAGAAAATATTTTTCAATTTTTTTCGAATTTGCCATTTTTGTTGATATTCGAAGAATTCATGAAAAATGGAGCATTGTTTGTTTTTACGGCAATCTCTGAATCGTTATCATTGCCGAGAGAATCGCGTTTGAAGTTGGTGATTTTTGAAATTTGTGTATTACAACGAAAACATGAACGCATTGAAAATTCGTCCCTGAATCAATAAAAGTTGTGTATTGACGCATATTTTTTGGCAGTTTTCATAAGTCGATGAAAAACGAAAAATTCTTTAAATTTTCGCGTCAATATACAAATTTTATTGATTCAGGGACGAATTTCACTGCATTCATGTTTTCGTTGTAATACACAAAATTTCGAAAATCGCCAACTTCAAACGCGATTATCTCAAAAACTACAACGATTCAGAGGTTGCCGTAAAAATAAAAAATGTTCCATTTTTCATGAATTTTCTGAATATATAATTTTTACATAGTTTTTTTTCCAAGTGGACTGGTTTTTTAAAATTTCGTATTTTCATCAAAAATGACTAAAATTGCCGATTTTTCCACTAAAAATATTCATTTTATGTAAATTTTGGTGAAACATCCTTATTAATCAACTTTTCCCTCTCACAAATCAGATTTACACATTTTTTCATCCGAAAAGTTAATCAAAATCTATGTCATGAAGATGCGTGTTTCACATCTATATAAGATTGATGCGAAAATCCATCTATATAAGATGGACTTCGCAGGGAAAATTTTTCCGGTTTCGGCTGCTTGCTAGGATGAGAGATATATCAACGACCTTGTCCGACTACTTAAAGATCGAAGATACTCCGAATCCGGAAGATCTTTCGAATTGACGTGGATTTCGTTTTCATTTGACCTTCAAGCAAAGAAGTGATGAAGAGTGTGTTCATATTTTTTGCCGTTGCTTTTATTTCCACGGGTTTTGCACAAACATCCGAACGATTAAAACAGAAGTTATTGGATAGATCCAATAAGACGATTGAAAGTACTGTTCATTGGCGTAGGTTTTTGAAATTTTTTTCTGTAGTTTTAAAAAAAATTTCCATTGACCTGAAATATGCGAATTTTGGGCACGGTAAATATTCGTACAAAATAACAATTTGTCACCATGGTGTCAAAATTCATCAAAAGTTGAAAAATTCGTCAAAAATCGAAAAATTTCTGGAAAAAAATGATGTCAAATTTGTTGCCTCGAACAAATTTTTTATCGTGCCCAAAATTCGCATATTTAACGTCGGTAACAAAATTGTCACTTTTCATAACTTGCATCACTAGGCTCAGGTTCGTAATTTTGTTTTTTTTGAAAATTTTTTATGCTTTTTTCTATTTTTTGCTTTTATACTATTTTAGAATGGAGAGACTTAATTTGTGAAACCCGAAACGGTGAAGGGCCTGATAAAATCTCAAAAGACCCAGCTGAGTGTACTATTGCTCTACGTGAAGCCGAAAAAGATACGACTCGAAGATTTCCGGCACATAGAAATGCTGGTTGTTTCAATGTATATTTTTCGTAACCCCATCAAAATTCGCTTAATATTTTTTGTAGGAATTAGTGAATGGTACTACGAGAACATACTGTGATCTTTTATGCCCTGGTGCAGATACAGTGTATTTGATTAAGAGGAACCCTCAAGTTCATAGATCGTGTTTTGTTTTTTTGTAAGTCTAGATATTAGCTAGTACTAGGCATGGATGAGTGCGCCCTCAAATCCTACTACTTTAACGCAAACACAATACGCCTTCCCTGAATCAGAGAAGCGTCTTTTCGCTTTGAAAATGTCAAATTCGAGCAAATCCCCGCATGTTTTTACCCCTAGAAGGGTCATTTCTAGAAAAAATTTTTGAAATTTTTTTAACGTAGGTGGCTTCCTTATTGTGTGTAGTAGCTCCAAAATTTGCCTCATTTTTTAAATTTAAAAAAAATTTCTTAGCACCCATCGCCTCGAACGCCGTGGAGAAGACTGGTATTTATGGCGAGAAAATAATTGTCTCCACTCTCAAATCACCTTTACAATCCGCTGTGAATTCCTCTTCCCGAGAACGAAATTCCAGAAAGATACCGAACTGTTTGCAAGACTCAGAAAGAGAACCAAGCGTGTATAAATTATTTTTAATTTATTCAAATTACTAGAATAAAATCTCATCACATAAAAATTAAGTCATAACATACAAGGTTTTCCAAAAACCGACACTTGGTCATTTTTTGGCGAAAAATTTTTCTCGAAACCTTGAAAACGCCTACCAAGCCATGAAAATCCAATTATCTTATTTTCAAGTAGTAATTCCTACTGAAAATAACTGAAAAAATACGAAAATCGTATATTTCATGGCATAGGAGGCGTTTTCAAGGGGCTTCGATGCGCGCAATCGATTTCTCACATAAAAATACCCCCTAATGAGTAATTTTGGAGAAAATTTTTTTTGAAAAACCTTGTAATACAGGGTGGCGCAAAAAGTGGTTTTTTTACATTTTGGGACTCAAAAATTTATTTTTCTAAAAAGTGACCCCAGATAATTTTACGCGGGAATCGATTGTGAGCATTCCCGAACCATAAAATGCTTTCCTGATTCAGGGAAAAAATTGGATTTTTGAAGCGAAAATGGTCATTTTCCATGTTTTTTCTGCAAATCTAGGGGTAATTTTATGCGAGAAAGCGATTACACACGTTTTCAAAGCATAAAACGATTCCCTAATGCATAAAAATGATATTTCCTCATTTCAAAATCGCTTTCTCGTATAAAATTACCTTGATTTCCAGAAAAATGACTATTTTCGCTTCAAAAATCTTATTTTTTCCCTGAATCAGGATCAGCATTTTCCGGGTTCGAGAATTCGCGCAATAAACTCCCTGCATAAAATTTCTCCTAGGGTGGATATTTTTAGAAAAATAAATTTTCGACTCCCAAAATGTCAAAAAAGCTACTTTTTTGCGTGTACATATGTTACCGCTTTAGCTGAAAATCAGGTTTATCTGATAAAACTAGTTTCATCTGAAAGAATCAGATAAAATCAATTTGACGAAAAAACATTGATTTTCAGATAAAACGGTAACATATACAAAGTATTTTTAAGTGTGTGTAATGCAAATAAACAAATAAAAATGATCAAAACCGATTTCTCCTTTTCATTACTTTCATGAAAATAATTTTTACAACTGAATACTACGAGTATAGTCATATTCAATGGTTGGAATCACAGCTTGTACGAATTTCAAAAATACCAGCAAATATTGATGTACACCCAGTTCTTTTCCATTATCGGCTAATTGTTCGATGAGCCTTTTCATCACTTCGGCATGCCGGCATGGGTGAATTGAAGCCATGTGGATGTTCAAGAATGGGTGATTTTCAATCGTAATCGTTTTATTCGCATGGTCTTCCGAAAAGTCTTCATTCATTTGCTCTTCTTTTAGCAACTGCTTGTTTTCATCGTAGCCAATTAGCCATAGTCGAGGCACCTGAAAGATATGCAAATTTTAGAGATAACGATTATCCAAAGTGTGCGGAAAGTTGAGAAACGACTCCAAAATGAGAATGAAAATTAACAAATATAGCGAATTAGAACTCGAAATCGTTCCATCAAGGTCCTTTTCTGTTGACCAGAACTGTCGAAAATCCTCATTTATCAAGGCGTAAAGGCTTTCAATACCTATCTTTTTCTGTTTTTCGTTGAGTTTTCGCTTTTATTTCAGATTCAGAAACTTCTTTCAGATGAAAAATATTCGCACCGTGTTAGGGATAAAAAAACGAAAAAATCCATACTTGATAGTATTTATCGTAAGTAATATGCAAATCATAAGTACGAGTTCGGACAATATTGTCACCGGAAGTCGAATTTTGAGTCTCAGGTTTAGCTATAGGCGCAATATATCGGTTTGGATCCTCTTCTTCAAGTCCACCAGAAGCAATAAATGAGTCCATATCCATTGGCGGACCTTCATCATCGTCGTCGTCATCCGCATTAGAAACTGGAGCCTTCTCGACAACATCAGCATGTTCAACTTTTTGAGTCGTCTCTGGTGCAAAATGGTGCGTATCCACCCATTCATCCTGTGCATCCCCATTATCTCCATCTTCTTTGATAATTTTTTCCAAGTTCGAATCATAGTGCATCTGTGAGCAACGTCTATAACAAGGCACGTGTTTTGTAATCAAAAACTGCTTGTTTTCTGGGAGGTATTCTTTAGTGCTAAAAATAATTTTATTGAAAAGGTTTTGTAGAATAAAAACACAGCTAGTTCACTTTGTTGAACTTATCATGATCCAAAAGTCGAATTTTTTCAGCCGAAAGCTTCCTATCCGGGGCCTTTTTAGTCAAGAAACACATTGGCGATATTATTTTTGCGTGAAAATCTATTAAAAAATACTGAAAAACTTCAAAAACGAAGTTTTAAGTCAAAAAATGAAGTTTTTCAGTCTTTTTTTAATCGATTTTCACGCAAAAATAATATCATCAATGTGTTTCTCGACTAAAAAACCCCTAATAAGATGTTTTTAGGCAGATTAAAAAAAGAAAAAAAATTCGACTTTTCGACCATAAGTGAATTCAACAAAGTGGACTAGCTCCAAAACACACTGTTTGGCATCAATCGCTCGAGACCATTGCCAAGTTGGACAATGATGAACTAAATGGTCTCCAGCCACTACAAACTCTTCTGGTGTTAGAACACCCGTCTCCTTAAACTTGGACTCCTTCAGCACAGGTGTAAACATTTCTCCAACACTTAGAGCAGTACTTTTCAATTGATTTACCAAATTATCCATGTTTGTAGGGGGGAAAAGTGAAATAAAGCTAAAAGAGAAGTTTTTAAACAAAATTGGAGCTACTTTGACTCTTATACCCCCGTTGAAAGTCGTCTAAGATCAAAAAATTTTATTTTTCGAAATATTCTAAAAAATGACCCTATTAGGAGTAATTTTATGCAGGAAACACGTTGGCGATGTTATTTTTGCGTAAAAACGAATCCATTTTTTAGAAATCGAATTTGTGAATATTAGCTTTTTTGAAATAGTATTTTCTGTCATCAATGATTCGATTTTTGAAAGCGTTTTTAAGCAAAAATAACATCGACAACGTGTTTCCCGCATAAAATTACCCCTAATAGGGTGATTTTTGAGAAAATTTCGAAATAAAATTTTTCGATCTTAAACTACGTTCAATGGAGTATGAGTCGAAGTAGATCATATCAATTATATTAGATGAAAAAAATTTCTTGGCTAAAAGCCAGTCATGAACATGTAATTCAAACAATCGCTCCAATTTATTAATACATTTAAACCCATCACCAGGAAATTTAGAAAAAAAGAACAAAATAGATCAGTGCCACACGAGCAAAAAAAGAACAAAACGAATTTTTCCAATTCCGGTTTTTTATACAAACAAAAACAATGAACAACACATATATATAGCACTAAAATAGCAACACAATTATAACCTTACAAAAAATAAAATTCTTGAAACAGATACAATTTACACATATAGTCCTAATCTTTAGTCGACTTTTGAGTGAACAAGTCTC
>OZJO01006967.1:0-43956 GCA_900406225.1 Acrobeloides nanus
GTAACTACTTTTCTCCGTAACTACTTTTCTTGTAACTACTTTTGTCGTAACTACCGTAACTACTTTTCCTAATCGCCAAAAATAGTCATTTTTTCAACTTTTCGACGACGGCGGTGCGGCTATGGGTATCATAAAATTTTCCAAAGCGGCGTCTATAAGGAGGACTGTCCTCCCCTTGTGCACGTAAGGTGAAATCGATATTTTTAAATTTTTATTTAATAATTTTTTAAATTTTTAGAAAAAACTGGAATTATACATCGCAAAATTATATTTGTTTAGGTGCACAAAATCGAGGAAGTGGTCCAGTAAAATTTTGTTAAATTTTCAAATTTTATTATTTTTATTTAGGGCGATAGTGGAGGACCATTTATGGTGAAATTACAAGTAAAAAATGATCCACGCTGGTTTGAAGTGGGTATTGTGGTTGGTGCTGTTTTTCGGGATTATAGTTCAAAAAAGGATTGGTCACATGGTAATCTTACAAGTATCATAAAAAAGGAAAAAATTTTAGTCGCAAGCACTAGAGTCTCCGTTTATTGTGGGTGGATTGAAAAGAATACGGACGGCGATGCTAAATGTAAAATATTTCTATCCATAAAGTTTTCTGTTTTTTTTAGGTATAGATGCAAATTATGAGCTCCCTCTAGCAACGACTATGCACCCAATGACAATTTTTGAAAATTACACAACTTGTCAAGATAGTATTGGACATGAAAAAATATGTATCGAGTCTCAAAGCAACGGAAAATGTGAAAGATACGAGTGGAATAGTGGATTTGATCATACGGCTCATAATTGTGTGAAATCGTGTGGATATTGTAAGTTTTAATCAACCAGTTGTTTTCCTATGAGTACCCACGCAAAAAAAGTTATTTTCCAAGGATTTCCCAAACAGAAAATACGTTTTCCACGATTCTCCATGCTAAAAGTTGTTTTTCTATGATCCCATACGCAAAAATACAGTTTTCCTAGGAGTGCCCACACAAAAAAGTTGTTTTCTCATAAATCCCCAAACAAAAAAGTTATTTTTCCATGATTCCCCACGTAAAAAGGATGATTTCCTAACAAAAAACAAACTTTTTTAAAAAAATTATGCATAAAAAATATTTTTTCCCCAAATTTCCACAAAAACCCCCATTTGCAAAGCATTCCCCTCAAAAGTGTGTGTTATTTTACAATCGATATGAAATCGGGCAAGGTTTGGTGCATCATTGGATTTTGTCGCGGGTCAGACTCCTGATCGGAATCGTACGGGTTGGTCGAAGTTTCGAAAATTGACATTTCGAAACGATTATGAAGTTAAAAAATGCAACAAGTTGACGTCTCGAAAATTTAATAGAAAAAAATCAAAGCGTTTTCGAAATGTCAATTTTCAAAACATCGACCAATCATCATGCATAGGTTTGATGCACCATTAGATTTTGTCGCGTGTCAGATTTTGAGTTACTATTTATAGTCCGGTTTCAACGCTGTTACAATGTAACCTCCGTGTCTCTGTCCCAATGCATTGGTTACATTGTAACATAGCGAGCCGGTATGTTCGTCACGCCAAATTTCGATTCTGTTCCCCCTAAAAGTCGGTGTTCCGGTGGATTCCGCATTGGCGAATAATTAGGTCCCTGGTAGAGGAAAATTTTTCCTACAACTTTGTTCGTCATTAGAAGTTATAGAAAATTCTTCTTACACAGGGGAAATATTTAGGGGGAGGGGGGGGGGGGGGGGGGGGGAGTTTCGCCATTGAAAAATTGTCAAAAATTTTAAAAATATTTTTCCACATTATTATTTCAAAGTTTCTCAAAATGGTACTAAAAAATATTGTTTTTCAGGAAAACGTCCAAAAATTTGTTTTTTACCCTGTTTTGGTCATTTTTAGGCCTAAAAATGCCTCCTTTTCCCCGAAACTCCCAAAAACGCCGAGAATATGACCGCACTCTAACTCGAAAAAAGTTTAGGTGATAAAATGAAGTCATATGTAAAAGAACGATTCAAGAAAAAACCACCAACTAATTCATGTCATGATAGACTGCCTGCAATAGGTTGTTATATTCAGAGATTCAGATGGGGGTATTGTGGTTCACCACTACCTCATTTTAATAAAGATATGAATACATGGCAAGTGAATTATGGTAAACAATTTGTACATATGTGTCCATATACGTGTGAATTTTGTTAAATTTTTTATTTTTTAAATAAAATATTAATACGACTGGTACGAGAGCTCCGGCTACGTGCCCAACTCCAGCGATATGTGCATCAAACCCGGCGGATTTATATCAGAAATTTGTATATGCCCCGGCGTCAATCTACCAACAAATGCGTGTAAAGGTTTGAGGTCTAGAAGTCAGATAGCTTCCTTGACCCTGATTCAAAGAAATAAGAGTGTGTATTGAAGCGAAAATATAAAAATGTTAATATTTTCCTTTCAATACACATTATTTCCCTGAATCAGAATCAGAAAAGCATTTTCAAGCTTCGGGAATGCGCGCAATCGATTTTTCGCATAAAATTACTCCTAGAACTGTGATTTTAGAAGAAAAATCTAAAATTTTCATATTTTCGCTTCAATACACACTCTTATTTCTTTGAATCAGGGTCAAGGAAGCATTTTCAAGCTTCAAGGATGCGCAATCGATTTTCGCATAAAATTACCCCTAGAAAAGTCATTTTTGTAAACATTCAAAAAAAAAATTTTCGGAAGTGCTGCTGCAAAGTTTACCCCCTTTAAATTATTGGTGCAACACTTTAAACGCTGGTTCTGAGCTTTTAAAATGACACCAATATCATGGAAAATGGCTATCGGAATCAAAATTTATGCTCAAAATCGTAAAATATTCGAAATCAAAAAAATTGTCAGGGGATTACAAAAAAGGCAATTTTTTACACAAAAAACACCAATTTTTAACTGAATTTTTGCATAAAAATAGCAAAATTAACCAATTTTAAGCAAAAATAACTATGTTTGACTAAAATTTTGACAAATTTGGCTTATTTTTACTTATTTTTGCAGAATTTTGCTCATTTTAGGGGGTTAAAATCCATTTTTTGGCCCTCGGATCGGTGATTACCGTAATTTAATTATGTAATTACCACGCCTTGCCATGTATGAGGACTCCCATTTGAAATTGCGCCAAAAAGCGCAGTCACAAACTGCGCCGTTTGAATTTGCGCCAAATAGCGCAGTTTCAAACTGCGCAGTTTGAAATGGCGCCAAAAAGCGCAGTTTGAAACTGCGCAGTTTTGAAACTGCGTTTAGGAACGCAGTCGCCAACTGCGCAGACTGCGTTTGCACATGACTGATGGGGAGCAAGGCCGTAGCCAGAAAATCGAAGTTTCCGATATGACCTCGAAAACATGTTTTTTGAATTCCTCATATATGATAACTAGGGGGGACACCCATAGTCGTAAAGTCCCAAACCTCTTAGAAAAAAAGTTACGGCGGTTTTTATGTACCACTTTTGACCCCTAGGCTAACTTTTTACCGTTAAGTCGGATTTTTTTTTAAACGATCGTATTGGCTGGATATCGACTACTCCTTTCGCTGAACTATGCGAAGGTTCCTTGCAGTTTCTATCCTCGGAGTACTCAAAATGACCATCTTAATAGAAAAGTAGTCAAAAAATTACATAAAAAGCTTTATTTATCAAAAAGTTCATCAAAAATCATTTATTAAAAAATTTTTAATATCGTTTGCATTCACAATTATTCGGATACTGACAATAGCCTCCATTACGACGGCAATACCAATAATTGGTGCAACTATTCGCGCAATTGGGAATTCTAATTCTATATCGCTTAAAAAAATTTTAAAATTTAAAAAATTTTACATCTTCTACTTACAGGATAATCACAATCACACCCGCTCGCAATGGTACAATACCTTCCGCCATTATCAATACAAGTCCGATAGCTAGTGCAAGAAGCCGAGCATCCGAAATTCACGCCCTATAAAAATGGCATAAATTTTAAGTGTCTATCATACCTACACAAGGAGGGGGGAGGGAGGGATCCCAAAATACGAATTGGATCCTTACACTTCTGTCTCGAAAATATACGAATTGGGGCCAAAATACGACTTTTTTACTAAAAAATACCACTTTTTCCAAATTGTGGATAAAATACGAATTGGTACCCTATTTTTGGACCCCATATGACGAATTGAGGGGGGGGGACAATCACCCCTTGTCCAGTAGAGGTGCAACTAGGTGAAAAAATTAGGAGTACAGATAGTAAATTTGTTTCTATTCGAGTACGAGTATCAAGTACCTAAAAAATGGAGTATCGAGTACGAGTATTTCTCGGAAATTAAAAAGTTCGAATAGTTAAAAAAACTTTCTAGGGTAAAATTGGCTGAAAAGTCCAAAAATTAATCATTGACCCTTTTTCAGGCGTTTTTGACCGGGACAGAAATGGGATATAAATTTTACTCGTTGTTTTTCAACTAGTTGTTCTTGAACTTGATGCTCGTCAACTAGTTGCTCTTCAACTTGTTGCTCTTCAACTTGTTGCTTTTCAACAACTTCACATGATACAAATCCAGATCCAAAAACCGCAACAATGAATAAAATTGACAAGAATTTCATCTTATTAACAGAAATATCGACTTTAACTTGAAATTAAACTTTAAACGGTGTTCAACCGAATTGACTCCGCTCCATTTTTTAAAGCTTATATACTCATTACATAAATTTTATAAACAACAGGTGCCATGTTGACCAATAGATAATTGTAAATATTATTTTGGTAATAAGCAAACAATTTGTATCGAATATGTCATTCAAAGATTGGCACTAGAATAATTTTACAAAATTATTTTATATTTGTTGAGCTGCCGATGTTGTTACTCGAAATAGCCATTTGAAAAATGTTAGCGTACTTTTATATGTCAGTATCAAAATTTTTTCTCATCGCAGTTGAAATGTGAATGTGACTCATACACAGTGTTCCGATTTGGAAAATTTGTACTTAATTGGAACCGGAAGTTTTTACTACCGATCTCCGATTCCGACTTCCGGTTCCGGAACTAAGCAACGGGCCCCTGGTCTTTTTAATCATTTTGGGGGCACTGTGTACATTTCGATTTCCCGAAAAAGGAAGTCGAATTATCTTCCGCATTGGTACATATTGACCTATACAACACTAATATTAGTTTTTAGTAAATAATTCAATTCTCGATGTGCTATATTTAAACATGCGCGTAGGTTGGTCAGCCCTAAAATTGCATGCAAAATTTTTGTTAATAAACACTCAAAGTTGAGTCCAAAATATGATCACTTTTTTATTTATCTATTTTTTAATTTATCATATCCCAATCTTTTATTGTTATTCATTCGATGACTGTGGCATTTCTCATAATAAAGTAATAGACCCACATGTCGTTGGTGGGCACAGAAGTTCTCCAGGCAGTTGGCCCTGGGTTGTTGTCATATATGCAAACGGAAAGAAAATTTGTACAGGAAGTATAATTTCTAGGAACTATGTATTAAGTGCTGCTCATTGCTTTATTAATCAAGATTCCGATTTTGATATTGTTCAGTACTCTATTCACGCCGGGCCTTTCTTTGCTGTCGGTGGGGGTGGGATAGTTATTGATGTTGAATCGGTGATACGTTATGATGACTTTTATAACAAAGATAAATATAACAAAGATTTTGCTCTAAATGATATTGCTTTGCTTAAAGTAATTTTAGTAGTTTTGCAATTTTTGTACACACACATAGACCTAGTCTATGTGTGTTACAGGATTTTATGACAGAGGGGGCTGTTGAGTCAGAATTTTACGACAGAGGGGACCAGTTGAGCAATTCGCCCAAAAATATATAAAACTATAAGGTTTGAAAAAAATTTCGGTGAGTGTAAGGAAAATTTCAGTGACTCTAAATTTCGGTGAGTATAAACTCGCGGAGGGGGGGGAGTGGAACTGGGGGGACTACCCCCCCCCCCCCAAATCGCAGAAGAGCGGAAAAAATATTAAGCTACAGGCTGTTTTGAAAATTATTTTTTGAAAAAGTTGAGGTCAGTGCCATAGCAAGGATTTTCCCGTGAGTAGGTACACGACCCCAAAAAGGTCAAGAAATGGCAAAAATCATAAGATGGCTGTTATAGAAAATTTTTTAAACCTTTTCAGTCATGAAGAGGTCATGTATCCCCCCCCCCCTGGACCTCTAGATCCGTACAGGTTCACTGCCCGCGCTTTTGACCACCCAGCTATCCAACACCGGGGGTTGTGCACTCTTAATTTCCGCTACTTACTAAACTGATTCACATATTTTTCGCTATTAATTTTCTTTTTTAGCTGGAAACTCCATTAACATTTAATCAAAACATTACAAAAATATGCTTGCCTAAATCTTATCTAGAAATACCGAAAAATATTGCTTTTCTGGCTGGCTTCGGTGGTAATAATAACTTTAGAATGTTAGAGACAAGCATACCATTCCAACATTTCGACCATTGTCAAAAATTTACGTATGTGAAATCCAGAAGTGCACAAGGGGGGAGAGGCAGCCTTCAAAAGTGCGGCTATGGTCGGCCATGTAAACCCATCGTTTTTGGAGCGTCTATGGTCTAAAATATAGATTTTATTACCAAAACACGCTTAAAAATTGCTATTTTTGGCTAAAAACAACTCAAAATTGCGATCTTGAGCCAAAATAGGCAATTTTGACAAAAATTTGATGAAAAATTAACGATTTTAAATGAAAAATGTTCAATTTTTGGTCAAAAATGGTCATTTTTTCAATTTTTTGACGGCGGTGCGGCTATGGGTATCATAAAATTTTCCAAAGCGGTGTCAATAGGGGACTGTCCTCCCTTTGTGCACGTATGATAAAATCGATTTATTTAATTTTTTTTAAATTCTTAGAAAAGAATGGAATTATACATCGCAAAATTATATTTGTTTAAGTGGATATAATCGAGGAAGTCGTCCAGTAAAATTTTGTAAAATTTTTAAATTTTATTATTTTTATTTAGGGCGATGGTGGAGGACCATTTATGGTGAAATTAGAAGGAAAAAATGATCCACGCTGGTTTGAAGTGGGTATTTTGGCTGGTGCTTATTATTCAAAAAGGGGTCAAAAAAGGGATTGGTCACATCGTAAGTTTACAACTATCGTAAAAAAGTAAAAATTTTAGTCGCAAGCACTCGAGTCTCCGTTTATTGTGATTGGATTGAAGAAAATACGAACGGCGATGCTAAATGTAAAATATTTCTATCCATAAAATTTTCTGTTTTTTTAGGTATAGATGCTGATCTCCCTCCAGCAACGACTATGCACCCAATGACAATTTTTGAAAATTACACAACTTGTCAAGATAGTATTGGATATGAAAAACTATGTATCAAGTCTCAAAGCAACAGAAAATGTGGAAGATACGAGTGGAATAGCGGATTTGATCATACGGGACATCATTGCGTCAAATCGTGCGGATATTGTAATTTTTTAATCAATCAGTGCCCCATAGGTTGCCAGGAGGGGGGATATCCCCTCAGCACTCATCCTCGGACCTTCCGCCTTTATAGTCATTCATTCATCCATATGAGGGTTCGTGTACCTCCCCCCTCCAATTCATTCATTATTTGTTAAAATTTGCACTCTTTTGCTTTTTTTAGGGGGTTCTCCATTGAAAACTTGTCAAAAAAATTTTAAAATATTTTTCCACAATATTATTTCAAAGTTTCTCAAAATGGTACTAAAAAATATTGTTTTTCAGGAAAACGTCCAAAAAATTATTTTTGATCCTATTTTGGCCATTTTTAGACCTAAAAATGCCTCCTTTTCCCCGAAACTCCCAAAAACGCCGAGAATATGACCGCACTCTAACTCGAAAAAAGTTTAGGTGATAAAATGAAGTCATATATAACAAAACGATTCAAAAGAAAACCACCAACTAATTCATGTCATGATGGACTGCCTGCAGTATATTGTTATATTCAGAGATTCAGATGGGGGTATTGTGGTTCACCACTAACTCATTTTAATAAGAATATGAATACATGGCAAGTGAAATATGGTAAACAATTTGTACATGAGTGTCCATATATGTGTGAATTTTGTTAAATTTTTTATTTTTTAAATAAAATGTTAACCTTTTTTTGATTTTTATCATAAAAGACAAACAATAACCCATAGAAATCAACGCAAGCCGGCATGTCAATTAGGAGATCTAGATCTGGGCCACCTGGCAGGGCGCTCGTAGATTTTAAATTTTCACCCAGGAATATACAATGGTTTGAGCTCAAATACACAATAACCTATGCATTACATGTCTCTAAAAATTCGTTTCATGATATTTATGTTATTTAATAATCAAACAATAGGAATCAAACATACTACACCCAAATTAAATTTAATTTAAAGATTATTTTTTTGAAAATCTCGAGTTCAGGATTTTCAGATTTTAAAATTTTCAAAATGCTACTAGTCCGAGCATCTGAGGCCATTTTCGCTAATCTTGGGTTCAAAATAATCCTGAAACCTTATATTTTAAAGCTACAGAGCGTTTTTTCAATTTTAATTTTTTTAAAATTTTATAAAAAATTGAACAAGTCACAAAATTTTAACCGAAAAATACCAGTTTTAAAATGCTTCTCCTCCGAGCTGCGCTTGCCGTTTTTGCTGATTTCGGCTTAAAATAATCCTGTAACCTTATATTTTAAAGTTACAGAGCATTTTTTCCGTTTGGCATTTTGAAATCTTTTTTCGAAAACTCCGAAAATCTTGAACTCGGGATTTCAAGAAAAACAACCTTTAGTTTTCAATTGAATTTCTATTCATCCTACACTAAGATTGTGGAAAATGGCCACTTGGGTCAAACGTTATGCTCTAAACAGTAAAAATATTCAAAATCGATTAATTCAAGTTTTTTCTCTCACCTTGTACAAATAAAAAACAGGCAGGTGAAACCATTTTAGAACAAATTCAAAAGTTTTCTCCCGGTGGATGCCTATACAAAACTTGCTGCTCTTCAAAAACAAACTGGCTTGTCAGAATTAAAGTTAAAATAGGAAGTTTCGGCGGTTTTCCAAAGCCTACTTCAAAAGTCCTTAATTGGCTGCCGCTTCCCACCGGATTTGATCGTCTATCCGCCGAATATCAGAAACAAGCTCGTGAGGTTCTCAACAATAAGTCACTTGGGTTTAACGAGAAAAATGCGACAGTGGAAAATTTTGTTGCAACTCTTCCAGCAGATCAAGCAAAATTGGTTAATGAAAATGCATCGAACGGTAAACAATGCTGTTGGGGGTCGTGGTATTGTTATACTTAATTTCCTGGGCAACGTTAAAAAAAGTTGGGCAATAATTTGGTTGGTCGTTGATTGCCAGACAATGCGATCTGGCAAGTTAAGCAACGTTGGGTCCGCGGGTTCGATCCCGCTCAGAGCCAAAATCTTTTTGCAGTGTCCAAAACTGCTAAAAATTTTTGCCTAGGGGTATTTTTATGCAAGGAACACGAATCCGCTGTTATGTTTTTATGAAAAATTTTGTAAAAAATAGAAATTTTAATTTTTAATAAATTAAAAATCGTGATATAAGTTCATGTTTTGAGTTAGACTCAATAGAAAAAAAGCTTAACTGTAAGAGTTGAAAATGTAAAATTTCTATTGAGTTTAACTCAAAACATGAACTCATATCACGATTTTTAATTTATTAAAAATTAAAATTTCTATTTTTTACAAAATTTTTCATGAAAAAATAACAGCGGATTCGTGTTCCTTGCATAAAAATACCCCTAGGCAAAAATTTTTAGCAGTTTTGGACACTGCAAAAAGATTTTGGCTCTGAGCGGGATCGAACCCGCGGGCCCAACGTTGCTTAACTTGCCAGATCGCATTGTCTGGCAATCAATGACCAGCCAAATTATTGCCCAACTTTTTTTAACGTTGCCCGGGAAATTAAGTATATTGTTTCTGTTAATGTTGTAACAATGAGACTCAAAAAAGGCACTATTGCTTGTTTTAGCACAAAAATTTTTTTTGCTAAGAAACAAAACGCTTTATTGAAAACCTTGTATGTATTTTCGTTGTAATGTTTATTTGTTCGTTGTTAAATAAACAATCGCTAAAATAAAGGAATTTACGTTTATTACTTAAAAATTTCTTGTTAGAAACAAGTTGCTTCTTCATTAGTAACCTTCTCGATCCAATTGCAATATGCTGATACTCGGGCAAATAGTGCTGAAAAAATTCCAATCAGTGCGGTGTACAGGATTTTTCCATAGGGGATGTTCTTTTTCACAAATTTTAGTTTTTTTCTATTTTCCCAACAAAATTATGATTTTTTCACTTTTTTGAAGCTGACAGGGGTGTTTCAACACCCTAAACAACCCCCCTGTATACGGCACTGATTTCGATCGAGATTGAATGCAGTGGCGTAATTTCAACTCCGGCACGGAGAAGGAGGACTCAGAAAAGGAAAAAATCGGAAGGTAACTTTAGGAGACCCTTATGTTTTTTTCAATTTTTTCCATCCACGGAACGAGAGCATCCCAGTGCTCCCCCTACAAATTACGTCACTGATTAAATTGAATGTAATAACTTACTATAAGACCACCCACTCTTGTATCGATATCCTTTTTCCAAAAGCTTATATCCACCGCCAGTAACAACCCCGACTTCAAACCAGCGCATTTTGGAATAAGGATCTAAATTTTTTTTTTAGTATTAAAACATTTTGTAAAAAAATTTCTTAAAAAGGGGGTGCTGTTTGTGGCCCTATCTCCGAAAATTTTTTTCTCCAAATTGGCTAATTTTTGGTACTGGGGGTTTTCGGGCACGAGAAATCGATTGGCGCAAGTCCCGAGTTTCGAAAAAATTTTCATAACACCCTAAATTTTTGAGTAAAAATTTCTATTTTCGATCAAAAATTTGATTTTTTACAAAAAATTCAATTTTTCAACCAAATTCGATTGCTGGGCAAAAAAATTCAATTTTTGAGCAAAAATTTCGATTTTCAGCCCAAAAAAATGTCATGTATATGCCACGTTTTGGCATGGTATTTGCCACTTTTTCTATTTCGACATATAAAATAACATCCCTAGGGCTACTTTATAATTCACTATCGAAAATTTTTTTCCCCGTTAGATAAAAATGCTCAGGAAAAAAATTTTATATCGGGAAGAAAAATTTTTTGTTGTGAGAATGAGTTATAAAGTAGCCCTTCTTCCCCCTTTAAATTAGTTAAAAATAAGTATTGTTTGGGGTAAAGTTAACTAAAAAAGTCCGAAATTTTTTCACCGATGAAATGGTACCAATCCTAAATATTTTTTGTACATACCATCTTTATTGTTTCGTTTGTACATCAACGGTCCTCCGCTGTCACCCTAAAATATACGAATGTTAAAGACTAAAAAAACTATAATTTACCCCTCCGGTTCCTTTATCTCTTGCGCCAGCACAAATGTAATTTTTGGAAGTGTAGTTCCATTGGATACTATAAAAATGTAATTTTTAAATTTCAATTTGAAAAAACTTACGCTGCTTCTTTGCAGTAATTAAAATCCCTAAAGTTGATCACCGCTTCTCGTAATATAAAATTATTGGTCTTTGCTACTTTCATTCCTAAAAGTAGAATAAATTTTTGAGTAGTATATTTTACCTTCATGCCAAGTTACCCCGAATCCAGCAATCGAAGCTACATCATTGGGAATTTCTCTGAATTTTTTTGGTAAACAAATTTTTGTCACATTTTCATGGAATTTAAGTGGAGTATCAAGCTGAAAATTGTTGTGATACATGTAAAATATTTTGGACGATTACGGGACTCGAACATGTGACTGGTAGGTGTCTGCCTGATATCCTAACCACTACACCAAGGGAGGTCCTTTTTACACCGAATTCATACTAATTCTGGTTGCGCCGCACAATTAGACGAACAAAATAATACCAAAATTATCCAATTTGAACATTGTTTTGAGTTATTAAAACGAAAATTCTGATTCATGTTTTCGTTTCAATAACCCAAAACAATGTTCAAATTGGATAATTTTGGTGTCATTTTGCCCATCTCATTTAGCTATAAAAAATTGCTACAATGTTCATTTTAAAAATTAATGCAAAAATCGATTTTTCCGCAAAAAATTCATAAAAGTTTGTGGATTACAACGAAGAGCTTGTAACAAATTCAAAATTTCAAACGCAATTATCTCGAAAACTACAGCAATTCAGAACATGCCGTAAAAACAAAAAATGCTCCATTTTTCATGATCTTTTCGAATATATCATTTCTTCATATGACTGTAACTTACTGGACTAGTCCTTTAAGCCATTTTTAGCCAAAAAACTGCATAACCAGCCGACTTTTTTTTGGCAATTACGGATAATTACGGATAACTAGCAGGATTTTCAGATTTTGGGGCCCCCTCTTTATGGTATGTGCCCACCCCCGTTTTTATATAAATTTGAATTCCTTGAAAACATTAGTGTTTTATTTAAACCTTACTTCCATAATAGCAATATCGTTTGGAATCTTGTCGGAATCAGAAATATAGTTATCGAACGTGGTAACCCGCTTTACTTTTACCGCCTGTCCACCATTCGCATAGTTTGATCCGGCATGTATCGAATAATACTTCATCTCTTTTTTCTTATAGCAATGAGCTGCGGTTAGGACAAATCTTGGAGCAATAATACTTCCGGTACAAACTTTTTGTCCGTTTTCATGAACCGACACTATCCATGGCCAATCTCCAATGATGCTATGTTTTCCGCCAACAATATGTGGATCAGGTACAACTTCGTTATAAGTGAGGCCACATTCTCTTTCATATATCGTCGAGGAAAAGATCAGTGGGATTATAGAAACAAAGCTTAAAACTTTGAATAGACTCATGGCTAATTTTAACCTTATGCTTGGTCGAAAAATGAGTTATTGTTCAAAACATGAGCTCTTTTATACTCATTTTTTTGAATTTTCTATATCTAGCTGAACAAATAAAACTATAAAAAGGGGAAATGAAAAATGTTTTGGTGTGTAAAATTTCCTGACACCAACATCAAAAATATTTGATTAATGTTCACCTACCTTACCCATCGATTACCATTATAGGGAATGAGATTAAATGAACATGATGGCGTTTTAGAATTACGGATTTAAAAATAGTATCAGGGAATAAGTTGGGTCGGCATATATAAGCTGAATAAATATTTTTATAATACAGGATGTCACACGTGTACAAGTGGGTCTTCGAAAATCCGATCCGATTGCACGACTAAAAAAATCGTCTCGCTTCGCGAAATGTGTCGTTCATGGCCGCGCATCATGCACAACCCCCCCCCCCCCCCCCNCATGCCAAACAATTGACAGCATAAAAAAGTTTACATCTTCCATTTGGGCATTCCAATCACACATGCACAAGGTCTTACGTCAAAATTTTCAATACTACATATTTTTTCGATTTGGCGACCTTTTTTTGGTCAACATAACGTAAAATTCGTAGTATTGGCCGCCGGCGGCCAAATACTATGTGTGCTATGCACGACCCCGGGTCTTCGTTCGAAGACCCTAAAAGACCCGTTGTACATGTGTGCAGGATGTCTAAACCAATCCTCTCGGATTTAAAATCGATATATCTTGGCTTAGAAAACGAATTTTCGGTGCGGATTTTGAGTTTGCATTTCAGACCACCCCATTTTTGACGTGTTTCACAAAAAATTTTTTTGATGAAAAACTTTTTATTCCTACCAGGACTCGAACTCGCGACTTTTGGAATCCAACGTTGCTGCTCTACCAACTGAGCCATTGTGGCTGTTTTTATTTCTATTAAATTTTTGTCTAAACAAAATAAATTTTTTTCTGAAACACGTCAAAAACTGGGTGATCTGAAATGCACAGCGCAAAAATTCGCATTTAAAAAATCATTTTCTAATCTGAAATTCGTCGATTTTAAATCCGTGCGGATTGCAATTAGTGCTCGTCTCGACGCAAAATTTAAAGCGAGAATAACTTTGGCAATTTGTAAAAGTACGACTGCGCCGAACGGGGCACCACACGGGGCGCCGAACACCCCAAACGGGTCCCAATTAGGNTTCAAATTCGATAATTTTAGTGTCATTTTATTCGTCTCGGCGAGTTATAAAAAATGCTGTATTTATTTTTTTCTAAATGTTCAAGGATTTTGAATTTTATGATTTATTCAATCGTTTCAATAAACAATCTGATTGAACACAAGCTTTTCGTTTCAATGTTCAAACTTATTTGAAAATTTTGTTTCGCTCATAACTTTGGCAATTTGTAAAAGTACGACTGCGCCGAACGGGGCACCACACGGGGCGCCGAACACCCCAAACGGGTCCTAATTAGGCCTAAGCCTAAACCTAAGGCCTAGACCTAAGCCTAAACCTAAGCCTTGGCCTAAGCCTAGGCCTTAGGTTTAGGCTTTAGGCTTAGGTCTTAGGCTTTAGGCTTAGGTCTTAGGCCTAGGAGTAGGCTTAGGCCTAATTGGAACCCGTTTGGGGTGTTCGGCGCCGTTCGGCGCAGTCGTACTTTTACAAATTGCCATAACTTTTCAGAGTCAACGAATTTTCAAATGTGGTCTTTTGCAATTTTATTCATCTTTTGTTGGGCTATAAATTTGCTGAAGACCACATTCGAAAATTCGTTGACCCAGAAGAATAAAACCATCTCAACGCCGAGAGTGCAATTAGTGCTACAATTGGTGCTTCCATTTGAATTAGTGCCCTTAAAAATATAAATGTCATGAAATGAATTTTCATGGATATGTATTGCATAGGTTATTGTGTATTTGAGCTCAAACCATTGCATGTTCTGGAGTGGAAATTTAAAATCTACGAGCACCCTGCCAGGTGGCCCAGATCTAGATCTCCTAGTTGACATATTGGCTTGCATTGATTTCTATGGGTTGGTTGTTTGTCTTTTATGATAAAATTCAAAAAAGTTTAACATTTTATTTAACAAATAAAAATTTAACATAATTCACACATATATGGACATTTCAATTGTTTACCATAACCCAATTGCCTTTTAGTTACATTTTTATAAAAGTGAGGTAGTGGTGATTCACAATACCTCAATCTGAATCTAAGAACATAACAATCTATTGCATGCTTTTTATCATGACATGAATTAGTTGGTGGTTTTATTTTGAATCGTTCTTTTACATATGACTTCATTTTATCACCTAAAATTTTTTTCGAGTTAAAGTGCGATCATATTCTCGGCGTTTTTGGGAGTTTCGGGGGGAAAAAGGCATTTTAGGCCTAAAAATGGTCAAAATAGGTCAAAAATAAATTTTTGGACGTTTTCCTGAAAAATAGTATTTTTTAGTACCATTTTGAGAAATTTTAAAATAATATTGTGGAAAAATATTTAAAAGCTACTTTCTATAAAAATCGACCCTAGGAAAGACTCGGATCCCAAAAGTTGTTTGATTTGTCTAAATTTCACATGTACTCCCGTTTTTGACTATGCTGAGTCCGAAAATAAAGGAATTGACATCAACTTTTCAATTGGATCGTTATCATTGTCGAGATAATCGTGTTTGAAGTTGGCTATTTTTTGGAATTGGTTTAGAATTTGAATTCCCACCAAAACCCTGATTTTCAATTTTGGCGGGAATTCAAATTCTAAACCAATTCCAAAAATAGCCAACTTCAAATACAATTATCTCAACAACGATAACGATTTAGAATTTACTGTAAAAACAAAAAATGCTCCATTTTTCATGAATTTTTCGAATATATATAAATTATGGCCAATTTCGCTAATTTTAGATTTAGAGTTTTTGAACTCAACCAACTTAAAATTGGTCTATCTTCGCGAATATAAATCTGATTCCGGCGATCGACCACTTTTTGAAAAGCTCTAATAAAGCCCTAAAAACTGAGCTATCGGGGGGGGGGGGGACCGGCTATGAAATAACCTCGCAGAGATATGGGCAAATCTTTGTATTTTAGAGGTCAAATTTTTGACGTAATTTTTCAAAAATGGCATTATAACTTCTCCCGGACATCGAATTTACCACATAGTATTTATATAAAGTTTTTAGCTCGTGATTTGAGGATTTCAATAACAAAAAATCATGATCAGATCATTTACCTAGGCCGACCTATAGCAATTTTTAGTGTCGTTGGTGTTCAAAACAAAGACAAACAAGGCCCATGTGCCGGATATCAAAATCCAATTGAAAAGTTGATGTCAATTCCTTCATTTTCGGACTCAGCATAGTCAAAAACGGGAGTACATGTGAAATTTAGACAAATCAAACAACTTTTAAGATCCGGGTCTTTCCTTAATGGACCAAGAGTCGATTATTACAGAAAGTAGCTTTTAAAATTTTTTGACAATTTTTCAATGGCGAACCCCCTCCCCCTGAATATTTCCCCTGTGTAAGAAGAATTTTCTATAACTTCTAATGACGAACAAAGTTGTAGGAAAAATTTTTCCCTACAGGGGCCTAATTATTCGCCAATGCGAATCCACCAAAACACCGACTTTTAGGGGGAACAGAATCGAAATTTTGCGTGACGAACATACCGTCACGATGGCGTACCGACACGTGAGGATTAACATTTGAGGACTGACATTTGAGGACCCGACATTTGAGGACCAACATTTGAGGACCGACATTTGAGGACGGACATTTGAGGACGGACATTGTATTTCATACAATATACTAGCAAACAATAAGTTTGATGATTGGGAATTATTTAACCAAGACGATGATGATGAAAATTAATAAATTTTAAAATAAATAGGATTTTTAAAGAATAATCCTCAAATGTCGGTCCTCAAATGTCGGGTCCTCAAATGTCGGGTCCCCAAATGTTAATCCTCACGTGTCGGTACGCCGTCACGATATGTCACAATGTAACACTGGTTGATTAAAACTTACAATATCCGCACGATTTCTCACAATGATGTGCTATACTATAAAATCCTGTATACCCCTCGAATTCGCCACATTGTCCGTTGCTTTGAGACTCGATACATATTTTTTCATATCCAATATGACCATGACAAGTTGTGTAATTTTCAAAAATTGTCATTGGATGCATAGTCGTTGCTGGAGGGAGCTCATAATTTGCATCTATACCTAAAAAAACAGAAAACTTTATGGATAGAAATATTTTACATTTAGCATCGCCGTTCGTATTCTCTTCAATCCAATCACAATAAACGGAGACTCTAGTGCTTGCGACTAAAATTTTTTCCTTTTTTATGATACTTGTAAGATTACCATGTGACCAATCGCTTTTTTGATCCCAATCCTGATAACTAGCACCAACCATAATACCCACTTCAAACCAGCGTGTATCATTTTTTACTTTTAGGGAATTTTTGCATATGTTCAAAATTTGATGAATAACACGATTTTGAAGGAATTGTTGAAATTTGACCTATTTTTGACCCTCTATTAAACATCAAAATAGGTAAAAAATCCAAAATTCTTTCAAAATCGTTTTATTTATAGAATTTTGGACATGCAAAAAATTTTATAAAAATTGGCAACATACAAAAATTTTGGGAATTATGCCCTTGGCATAATTCCCAAAATTGACCCTATTTTGAGCCTTTTACCTCTATTATAAGGTACCTAACTTCAAAAACCTTCGCAAAAAATTATAAAATATTTTGGAAAATATAGAGCAAAAATTATAAAAATTGGCTGTAACATTCCAGAGTTATAAATTTTTTACTCGAAAAAATGCCGTAAATTTGAAAGGGTGATTTCTCGGCGAGAAAGAGATTCGGAGCGAAATCCTTTCATCCAGATTTAGACCTATATCTAAACTCTAAAATGCTGAAAGAATTATTAAAAATCGAAGTAACTATTTAGCTGGAGGTTTTTGAAATTAAGTACCTCATAATAGAGGTAAAAAGGTTCAAAATAGGGTCAATTTTGGGAATTATGCCAAGGGCAGCCCCAGTTTTACTATTTTTCCACTAATCAATGCTATTCTGTGCAATTTGGACCATTGTAAAATTTGTAACGTACATGTTTTAAAGTTATAAATTTATTGACTAAACTAAATATAAACATAAAAATAATGAAATTAAAAAATCTAAAAAGGAAAAAAGTCGGTTCATTTTCTTGACTTTGGTTGGAATTCAGCAAAAACGCTTTAATTTCTTCTATTTTTGCTAACACAAGCGTTTGCTTTGTTGGAAATCTCTCACGAAAAGCTTGATAAAATTGTACCGAAGAAACTGCTATTGTGACTAAAAAAGAATTTAAAAAAATTTAATACATAATTTTTATGAGTAAATTCTATTAAAATTAGAAACAAATTCATTTTACATGGATAGAAAATAATTAATAAGGGTCGCCGCACACACAATAGTTAATAAAGGTCGCCATATCTGCGCGCAAAAAGTTTCGACACAGTCGATATCGACTCGACAGAGGCGTACTTTTCGTCGAGACGACTGAAATTCACATATCATTAGGTGGCAACATAATTTCTGATCGTTTTAAAAAATAGAATTTCGAATTTTCAAAGTCATGTCATAGGACGAACAGACATAGACCGAAACTTTTAACTCAAATTTGACTCCCAAAATGATTTTTCCGGAAGATTTTACTATTTTTTCTGCACGTCCGGCAGTCAGAAATTATTCTATCAGGCTGTCATAAAATTTGCACCGTCAATTTTCGAGATCTCAATTTGACCAAAATCAGGGAGTAAGCCGTTTATTTAATAAGGATTTGCTTACAAAGTTAATAAATTTGTTAACAAAGTTGCGACAAATTTTCCTAAAAGAATCCGATAGGATTAGACTTTAAACGGTGTTTAACCGATTTGACTCCGCTCCAATTTTTAAAGCTTATATACTTGCTGCATACATTTTATAAACAATATGTCCATGTTGACCAATAGATAATGGTAAATATTATTGGCGCTGGCACATTTGCGGATGTACATTTGCGGATTTTACATTTCCGGGCATTAAATTTGCGGATTTTACATTTGCGGATATCACATTTGCAGATATACATTGCGGATGTACATTTACGGATTGTACTTTTGCGGATATTACATTTGCGGATATTACATTTGCGGATGTATATTTGCGGATGTACATTTGCGGATTTTACATTTGCGGACGGAAAATAAATTTTTTTAAACCAATAATTTTCAAAAGTTTTTAAATTTTACAAAATATTATAAAAAATAATTATTACGATCAGTAACGTAACCAGAAAAAATTTCAGGGGTAGCAAATTTCAAAAAATTTATTTTCAGTCCGAAAATGTAATATCCGCAAATATAAAATCCTCAAATGTGTGTCCGCAAATGTAATATCCGCAAATTTAATGTCCGGAAATGTAAAATCCGCAAATGTACATCCGCAAATGTGCTAGCCATATTATTTTGGTAATAAGCAAACAATTTATATCGAATATGTCATTCAAAGATTGGCACTAGAATAATGACGGATAATTTTGCAAAAAGAAAAATTATTTTATATTTGATGAGCTGCCGATGGTGTTGATCGAAATACCCAGTTGACAAATGTTGGCGTATTTTTTTGCCAGACGCAAAATTTTTTGTTATCACAGTTGAAATTTGATCTATACACCGATCACCAAAATAATAAAAAAATGATCAGGAAATCTTTTTGTCCCGTTTGGGACAAAAAGTCGAAAAAAATTTTTTCATGAAACACGTCAAAAACGGGGGTGGTCTGAAATGCACAACAAAAAAATCCGCATCGAAAAATTCGTTTTCAAAGCCGAGATACGTCGATTTTAAATCCGAGCTGAGTGGTTTGGACACCCTGTAGTATAAAAATATTTATTCAGCTTATATATGCCGACCCAACTTATTTCCTGATATTATTTTAAAATTCGTAATTCTAAATTATTTATGTATTCAACACCATCACGTTCATTTAATCTCATTTCCTATAATGATAATCGATGGGTAAGGTAAGTAAACATTTATCAAATATTTTTGGTGTAGGTATCAGAAATTTTACACGCCAAAACATTTTTTACTTCTCCTTTTTATAGTTTTATTTGTTCAGCTAGATATGGAAAATTCAAAAAAATGAGTATAAAAACAGCTCATTTGTCGAACAGCAACTCTTTTTCGACCACGCATAAGGTTAGAATTAGCCATGAGTCTATTCAAAGTTTTAAGCTTTGTTTCTATAATTCCGCTAATCTTTTCCTCGACGATTTATGAAAGAGAATGTGGCCTCACTTATAACGAAGTTGTACCTGATCCACATATTGTTGGCGGAAAACCTAGCATCATTGGAGATTGGCCATGGATAGTAACCATTCATGGATACGGACAAAAAGTTTGTACCGGAAGTATTATTGCTCCAAGATTTGTTCTAACCGCAGCTCATTGCTATGAGAAAAAACAGGGTGAAGAAGAGTATTATTCGATACATGCCGGATCAAACTATGCGAATGATGGACAAGTGGTAAAAGTAAAGCAAGTTACCACGTTCGATGGCTATATTTCTGATCCCAAGAAGATTCGAAACGATATTGCTATTATGGAAGTAAGGTTTAAATAAAACACTAATTTTTTCAAGGAATTCAAATTTATATAAAAACGGGGGTGGGCACATACCATAAAGAAGGGGCCCCCAAATCTGAAAACCCTGCTAGTTATCCGTAATTGCCAAAAAAAGTCGGCTAGTTATGCAGTTTTTTGGCTAAAAATGACCGAAAAATTGATTAAAAAATCGTTAAAAAATTATTAAAAAATCGATAATTTTTTATAAAGAAATGGTCATTTTTTGTAATTTTTTCAAAAATTTTTAAACAACAGCTGCCTTACAGTTTTTTGCGCGCTTCGCGCGCAGCTGCTAGTTATGCGTCGAAAATCCTGCAGTATGCTAGGTACCCTCAAATTTGGGGGAGTGTCTTTATGGTATGGGTGGGTATATCTGGGCATAGGAGATTGTAATTTTGGTCTCGGTTGCAAAAAAGGTCATGTTTTACCTAAAAAACATCAATTTTTGACCAAATTTTTGCTTAAATTGTATATTTTTGCATAAAAAATATCCATTTTTAAGCAAAAATGACTATTGTTGACTAAAATTTTGATGAACTTGCTCTATTTTATATATTTTTTCAAAATCTTACCCATCTTAACAGGGGGGAGGGAGTAAAATCCATTATTTGGGCCTCGACCGGGGTGGGGGTCCCTGTAATTACAACCCCTTGCCCAGGTATGGGTGGAGTAAAACCAATTTTTACAAATTACGCTTGAAAAATTATCTAAAAAAATTTTTATGTTTTTGCCAAAGACCAAAAAATAGCTTTCCTATAATGGATTCGTCTAGTTGTGCAGCGCAACTAGAATTAGTATGAGTTCGGTGTAAAAAGGACCTCCTTTGATGTAGTGGTTAGAATGTCAGGCAGACACCTACCAGTCACATGTTCGAGTTCCGTAATCTTCCAAAATATTTTACATGTAGCACAACAATTTTCAGCTTGAAACTCCACTTCAATTCCATGAAAATGTGACAAAAATTTGTTTACCAAAAAAATTCAGAGAAATTCCCAATGATGAAACTTGGATTGCTGGATTTGGGTATACTTGGCATGAAGGTAAAATATATGACTCAAAAATTCTACTTTTACTTTTAGGAATGTTTGTAAAAAAGACCGATAATTTTATATTACGAGAAGCGAAAATCAACTTTAGGGATTTTAATTACTGCAAATCAGCAGCGTAAATTTTTTCAAATTGATATTTAAAAATTACACTTTTTATAGTATCTACTGGAACTACACCTCCAAAAATTACATTTGTGCTGGCGCAAGAGATATAGGACCCGGAGCCGTAAATTATAGTTTTTTTAGTCTTTAATATTTGTATTTTTTAGGGTGACAGTGGGGGACCGTTGATGTACAAACGAAACAATAGACATGGTATATACAAAAAAATATTTAAAATTGGTTCTTTTCGTAGGTGAAAAAATTTCAAAGGGTTAAAAAAGTAAATGAAAGGGAAAAATAATAAATTTAGGTGAAATGAAGTAGTTGAGGAACGAGTTGTTTGGGGGGATCTTTTAGCGTTCGAGGTGGTTTGATAAGCGCCTTATTAGGTTTAAGTATAGAATAAATTGAGCTGGTTAGACTCAAATTACGCAATCTGCTCCTTTGCTGGATCTGCTCCACATTTTTCGTTGAGTCGTCGTTCGCTAGCGAGCATTGGTTATTCCGTCTTTGGCTGAGAGAACTTGCCGATAATTCGCATAGCGAAGTCGTTGCGAAAGTTTAAAGACTTATAAACACAGTTGTAACACCGGTACCCCTCGGTAAAATTCTACTGGGGGTAGATCATGTGGCACGGGGTGAAGGGGAGGATAGGTCATCGGTCTTGGTGCCGAAATCGGCCCGGGGACCGATTACCTACCCCCCCCCCCTAAAAATGGTCGCTAATCTGCGGAAAGGGGGTGGGTCATAAAAACAAAAATTTTTATACCGGGGTCTGTGCATCTGTGTTATAGAATAACAATAAATATGCAAATTAAACAATTAACAACCTCAATAAAGGAATATTTAATTTTTAGGTGAAGTGAAGCTTTTTAAGGTTAGATGAACTGATGGGGAAATTTTTTTCAATTTTAGGTAAAGTGAATGACAAAAAATTTTTTTTAGGTGAAGTGAAGGTTTAGCGAAAAAGTTTAGGTGAAGAGAAATTACCCCTCCCCCCCCTCTTTTAAGAAATTTTTTTACAAATATTGGCCGTAAAACTAAAAAATTTAGATCCTTATTCCAAAATGCGCTGGTTTGAAGTCGGGGTTGTTGCTGTCGGTAAATATAGTTCGTTGGGAAAAGACTATCGATCCAAGAGTGAGTGGTCTCATAGTAAGTTATTACATTCAATTCAATCAGTAGCGTAATTTGAAAGGGAAGCACTAGGAGTCCCCCCCCTCCGTGGCTGGAAAAAATTGAAAAAATCATAAGAGTGCCCTTTATGTTTTTACCCAAAATTTTGAAAAAAATTTTCACAACGTAATAAGACCGTAAAAATTTTTTGGTAAATTCTGAACCATTTTTAGGTCAAATTTTCGCACTTTTTGACAAAGAATCGGCAATTTTTGTATCAATTTTGATTAAAAAAATTTTAAAGAAAATTATAGGGTAAAGTACCTTACGATTTTTTCCTTTTTGGAGATTCTCCCCTTCCGTACCGGAGTTGAAATTACGCCACTGCATTCAATCTCGATCGAAATCAGTGCCGTATACAGGGGGGTTGTTTAGGGAGTTGAAATACCCCCTATCAGCTTCAAAAAAGTGAAAAAATCATAATGTTTTTGGGAAAAATAGAAAAAAACTCAAATTTTTGAAAAAGAACACCCCCTATGGAAAAATCCTGTATATCGCACTGATTGGAATTTTTTTAGCACTATTTGCCCGAGTATCAGCATATTGCAATTGGATTGAGAAGGTTACTAATGAAGAAGCAACTTGTTTCTAACAAGAAATTTTTAAGGAATAAACGTAAATTCTGTTATTTTAGCGATTGTTTATTTAAAAATGAACAAATAAACATTACGACGAAAATACATACAAGGTTTTCAATAAAGCGTTTTGTTTTTTAGTAAAGAGGGGGGGGGGAGTTCTGAGCATTCCAACAGCAACAAAACCATTTTCAGGCAATTTATGGATCCAGAGATCGAGCAATTTTAAGTTTGGCATCGATTTTCCTACGGTTGCCCTATCATCGAAAAGTTGAGATATCATCTCTTTAAGACAATTAGAAAAAATTGAAAATTCGAAAGACTGTAAAAATTGAAAAATCGGAAAAAATTGGGAAAATTGTAAAAAAATTGAAAAAGAGCGGCAACAACTTATGAAACAACATAATATAACGCTAAATCTGATTTGGAAGATAACTCGAAAATGAACGATAGATTTTTAAACTGTCTTAACAAAAGTCATTAAGGAGAGTGTGTAGCGGAGCAATCCGCAAACGTCATCTCTCGGAACAGACCAGGGCGAAAGACAAAGGAAAGCAAAATTTAAATTTATGCAACGTTTACTAATATGAAAGTCGAATTTAAGATGCCTCACCTCTTCGGAGGTGAGGCTATCCTAAATCGGAGAGGTTAGACCAGGTGGGGAACCTAGCCTAAAGGATAAACAACTCAAATAATATGCGCAAGTGGAAACGATTTCATTAAACTCGTCTTGGAGGCCTCAAGAGAAACTATAATGTGAGTAGATATTATCATTAAATATTTATCTTTGATTTAATTTAAGAACATAAAAACACTTGAAAATAAGCACATTTGGCAACCTACAGAAACCTCAGAAATAAGAACATATAAAAAATAAGGGCGTAATAAAAACATAACGGCAACCTGCAAAGTTTCGACAACCTCAGAAATGATAAAAATTTAAGATCAGAAACACATCAGAGCCGACACCGAGTCAACGACCAAAGTGAGGCTGTAGGCTGCTACATAGGGCTACTAGCTACTTCAGTGGCGATCCATCTCCAAACTCTCGGAAGTGAGCTATCCCAAACCTTTATAGCAATCGTATCGCAGCCTCAACGCAGGTTGCAGCACGCTTGTCTCGAGCTTCTTTTTAGCTATCATTTTCAGAATTTTTCAATGTGCGCAATCGATTTCTCGCATAAAATTATCCCTAATAGATCAATTTTTGAAAAAAATTTTCGCAAATTTTTTCGTTAAAAACGGCAAAATTCCGGTTTTTTAAAGTCTACTCTGTACTCAGACCTCCAAAAATTTTTTTAACTTTGTCTAAAACTATTAGAAAATGTTTGCCATGGCTAAAAGTGTGAAAAATGTTGAAATTTTGATGAAAAAGTAAGTAAAGATGTTTTTGGATCCTTCAACTTCATTAAAATTTTTGACTTTCCCTACGATAGATAGAAAAATATCGTACAAAATAAAGAGTAAAAAAATTCGCATATTTTTTGAAAATTCATTTTAGTGAGAACTGAAGTTGCCAGACTCTGAATTTAAAAAAATCCTGATACTCTCTTCTAGTGTATTGATTTTGGATTTGTTGAAAATGATGTAGGTTTAAAAACTTTTCCGCGGACTTTTGGGCCCCATATTTAGCTTACTTGAAGTTTTATTTTCGTAAGAGGCTATTCACACATATTATGCCATCATTTTCAAAAGGTTGAAAACGCCATAACTTTTTTGCCTGTAGAAATTACGAAAAATTTTCTTTGCAAACCCCCTAAACTATACCCCATTTCAGGGGTCTACAAAGAAAATTTTTCGTAATTCCTATAGGAAAAAAAGTTATGGCGTCTTCAACTTTTTGAAAACGATGACGTAATATGTGAACGGCCCCTAACCACGTACTTTTTTAAAAATAAAACTGAAAACCTTGATTCTTTAACATGCTATAGGAAATCATACAAATATAGCTTTTTAAGAATGCTAGTACAATTAGATTTCATGATTAGTGGAAATAGGAGTAAAACGCAATCTATTTCCTAAAATGATTAACCTAGGCAACTAAAAATTGTATATTAATTAAGTAAAAACTATTTGATTTTTGATGCTTACATGCTCGCAAAATTCATATAAAATTGTGTTGATCTATTTGTAGCTACCAAATGTAAAAATGTTTTATTGGAAATTTATCATTTTTTATTTATCATATATTTCCTATATAATTTGTCAAGAAGATCCTATTTTGACAATATTGGAAGAGCCTAATGAGTATATCTTAGGCAACAATACAAATACTATAGATGCTACAGGGTATTCAAAAATCTGGTCACGATTTAAAAATTCACTATCTCAGCGAGGAGATTGAAATTTTTCATGCAGTTTTTTTTAATTTGCCACTGTGATATAGTTTTATAAAAATATGTTATTGAAAAAGCTTTAAATCTCGATTTTTTAGCGCAAAAGCATTGGAAGCTACTTCGTCTCTTATAAAATCGAAAAATTTTATTTTTCGAAATTTTTTCAAAAATGACCCTATTAGGAATAATTGTATGTGGGAAACACGTTGGCAATGTTATTTTTGCGTAAAACGCTTCCATTTTTTAGAAAATCGAATTTTCGAACATACAACGAACATATTTCGAAAAAGCTAATATGCAAAAATTCGATTTTCTAAAAAATGGAAGCGTTTTTATGCAAAAATAACATCACCAACGTGCTTCCCGCATAAAATTACCTATAATAGGGTCATTTTTGAGAAAATTTCGAAGAATACAATTTTCGTTTTTAGACCACATTCAATGAGGTACAGAGCGATCATTTTGGTCTGCAATATCAATGTTTTTAATCGTTCTCGCACCACCTCTAACGAATTTCTATGCGGTTTTTTTAAAATTGTAGCTGAACAATGGCCGAATAAGTGTTGATACAAATTTTCGAAATCCATTGATCCTAACATTGTCAAAAATTACTTTGAAGTTTTCAAAGTCGATTTTCTTCACCTTAACAAAATGTTAGAAATTTAATTTTTGTATGAAAATACAAAGCTTTAGTCCCTCTAACACATACAAAAAACCGTATATAAAAATTATTTAACAGTTGCGAGATATTTGACTTTGAAGTTGATAGTCAAAAAATGAGGCAAAGCAAAATGACGCACCTGGGAATCAAACCCTCAACCTTCTGGCTACTAGCCGAACGCGCTAACCACTATACTATCACCAAATGGTGTAGTGGTTAACAAAAAATATTTGAAATTTTTTTGAGAATAGCCCTTCTTTTTACTTGCCCTTTAAAGCTTTTCAATATAATATATTTTATATAAAAACTATCTCCTTGCTGAGATAATGAATTTTTAAATCGTGACCAGATTTTTGAACACCCTGTGATAGTTCAATTAATGAAACTAAAACATCAACTGATCTTTATTCAACCTTAATTTCACCAAACGTTGAATTTCCATCAACCGACTGCAGTCTGTTTCAGCCATGGTGTTGGAATCTTGCCATACATCCTCCGTTCCCTTCTTCACATGACTACATTCAATGGAATGGTAATACATGATGTTCAGCCCTTAGCTTCATTCCCCTCCCCCGAAATTCAAAAAGTGAAAAGTTTCCTAATGGTCCCCTCATTTATATTGTTGACATTTTATGGTGTTCAGTTTATTATTGGAAACCCTGTAATTTCTACTTTAAATCACACTGTAACACCGCATAAAATTACCCCTAAAAAGTCGCATTTCGAAAAAAAATTTTTCGACCGAGATTGACCCCCAATCTGCACCCCCTTAAACGGGGGAGGGTAAAATTGCGGTACGTTGAAGGCCAAAAAAAATCTGTTTTTGAATTTTTGCAAAAAATGACCCTACTACCCCTAATTTTATGCGAAAAATCGATTGCGCGCATTCCCGAAGCTTGAAAATGCTTCCCTGACCCTGAATCAGGGAAATAAGGGTGTGTATTGAAGCGAAAATATGAAAATTTTAGATTTCTCTTCTAAAAATCGACTTTTTAGACTAATTTCTAGGCGGGGAATCGATTGCGCGCATTCCCGAAGCTTGAAAATGCTTCCTTGACCCTGATTCAGGAAAATAAGAGTGGGTATTGAAGCGAAATATTTTCTCTTCAATATATTATGGATTTTTAGAAGATCTATGTGGCGACGGTTGGTTTTACTCTAATATAACAAACATGTGCTATTTTGTAAGTTTGATTTGTTAAAAAAAACTTCCATTTTTATTAGACATTTTATAACACTATGAATTTTTTCGACGCTCAAACAAGTTGTGCAAAAATTAACGCTACTTTAACAACTATACACAGCTATGATGAAATGGATTTTATAGCATGTAATTTTCCTACTAAAAAAAATTTCGTATAAAAAATTTCTTAAGCTTTACCAGTACCATACTTGAGCAATAACATATATGCTTTTTGGATTGGCCTTACCTATAAGTATGTGAGCTCGTCGCCAAATAAATATGGTGAATACAGTTGGCTAGATAATTCGCCATATGATTATCAACCAACTAATCCAGGCGATCACTATTATCAAATACCTTACAAAGTTAATGACACTGTATGCTCTGTATTAATCGTTGATGGTTTTGAATGGTGGATCCTCTTTCAAAGGCATACATTTGTAAATGCAAAATGTTCGGATAATTTCATGGGGGCTATTTGTAAAAAATCTCCTGCGGTAATGGATAAAAGTAGAAATTTGTCCGATATTGGCTATTCGACAACACTTGAAATGAAAATGGATGATGAAGAAAACTGGGATTTTCCTATTGATTACAAATCAACCATAAATCAAAAAGGTTAAAACATTTGTACAAGATGGGGCCTGACAAGAACGTAGTTGGGAACAAAATCGAGGACCTGTTCCCAGTGCCGTAGGAATGCCAAAATTTCGGAGGGGCGACAGCCAAAAACATAAAAATCCCCCTTCTGTATTTTTTCGAGATTCGCTCGAAATGAAAAACATAAGGGGTATCCCTTATGATTTTTTGACCATCGGTCAGTTTCGGGGGAGGCACCCAATTCGCTCTGTAGTAGCTACGGCACTGCCTGTTCCCTCTTGAAAAATAAGTTAAAAATTATGTTTTTTTCCCAATTTTTCATGAATTTTAATGAGTGTGTCCCTACTGAAATAGAACATGTCTGATCCATTGTAAGGTAATTTAGCATGCATTGATCCACCAAAGCGAGCAGCAAAAATGATAGTGATGAAAGATTCTACGCATTATGATTTAGGCAGAACAAAAGATCCCATAGGTAGGTTAAACATTTTTTATTATCGTTCTTATTATCCGTTCAATGCGCGAAATCGAATTCTCACATAGCAATAGTGATGTTCAAAGTGATAATGATAAAAGGATGTGATAAGTGATAAGATAACGCATTTTGATAACAGTTATATAACGTTTTTCACAAAGAGATTTAAAAAAAAGTGCAGGTTAAATAGCAAAGTGCAAAGTAGCGCCAACTGCACGCATAAGGTTGAGGGTTCAATCCCGCGCGGAGCCACTTCTTTTTGCAGTGTCCAAAATCGATAAAAAATTTTGCCTAGGGGTATTTTTAATCCAAAAACACGAAATTCGGTTAAAAATACCCCTAGGCAAAAATTTTTATCGATTTTGAACACTGCAAAAAGAAATGGCTTTGCGCGAGATCGATCCCTGACCTTATACGTGCAGTTGGCGCCACTTGCACTTTGCCATGTAACCGGCACTTTTTTTAAATCTCTCTGTGAAAAACGTTATATGTATCATATATGTCACAGGCATATTTGATTCGACTATCAAATTAGATTCTAATCATTTAAATGAAAAGCCAATATATTTTTTAGGCTTAGGCCTAGACTAGGCCAAGGCTTAGGTTTCGGCTACACATTAAACCTATTATCACACTTACATTCATTTATCACTTTGAACACTACAAAGCAAAACCCCCATAGGGTACTTTAGAAAATTTTTTGCGATATGTTTATCGAAAATAGTCAATTTTCGTTTTTTAACCAACATGTAAATATTTTTTAAAGCAATATGCCCTTGCGAAGGAGGAAATCTTATGTATTGGGCAAGCAGCAAGTATTCTCTTCCAAGTGAAGCATATAATGCTTCTGAACTAGCCCTAATTTTATATGACTTTGATATACAATTCCAACAAGTTGCATTTTTTGATGGCGTCCATCAATTTTGTAATTCTTCTCAAAATTTATCCGCAAGCTCAAACTCGTTGTGTGTTGATACAAGAGATCTCTGTGAGCATCTTTGTGTCTGCGACATAAACGGCGTTTGCTATGAAGCCTTTAAATATACTTCAGAAGTTTTATTTGTGCCCTATTGCGAAGGTAGAAATTTTTCGTCTTTGAACTCTCAGACAATTACGCATGTTTTTGAAAAATTAAAAATTCATAAAAGTTGTGATTTTTTTAAAGTTATGATTTTTTAATTTTTTTAAAACATATTAGTCATTGGAGGGTTAATGCCCGTATTTTGTTAATTTGTTAATTTAAAAAATAGTAATTTAGGTGATGAATGTTATATTTATGCAGGCATCTCATTAGGTAATTTATGCAGAGGACGAACTTATACCGACTTCTGGGGTTGTATAAATCAAGATACTACAAAGGAACATGTTGGTGTAAATTCAACTTACATAAAAGTTGATAAAGTTGGATGCATGGATTGTTACTATTTGGCTAATCTAAAATGTTCTGCTGAAAACATGAGTAACTAGTATTTAAAAAGCAAGCATTTTGAAAGCTAATTTATAGTAGTAAATAATGAAGCTCCTGGTTGGCCGGATTTACAAACAGGTGATCCAACAACGACATCTTTAAGTGTTACAATAACAGATACAAGCTGTGGAGTATGCGTTTGGAATTATCGAGATATCAACTGGAAACAGAAAACCATTGATTGGCGCCCTTATATTATTCATCCTCGTATATTAAACGCTACATATGCCACGGATGCATTTAAGGCTATCGTGTATGAATGTGCTTTCTGTAAGTTTTTTAAAAGATTTTTTATATTGAGTGAGTACAAAAAAAGAAAATTTAAAAAATCTGAAATCGCTCAAAAGTGAGCTTTTTTTGTGCCTACCATGTATCAATTAAAATCACATTTAGCTTATGGATTACATGGGGAATTATCCAACAGCACAAAATTGAAGGTCGGTGTTTATCAAACCTATGAGCTACATAATAATAACATTTCATTAATTTTATTCGATTCTGGGAAACGAGAATTCTTGGAGTCGCTAATTGAAACAGCTATGAAAAATGGGAACTATACAAATGTTGGGGGCAATTGTACGAAATTAAACTATGAACGTTTTATAAAATTAAACCCACTAAAACATAATAAGTGGTTGGAAAGTATTGATGTTTTTGACAAATTACGATTTGTAAACATGATATTGGCAGCAGCAGTAAGTTAATTTTTTCTATAGTTATCGTATTGGTTTAACTGTATCCTAAAGGACCAGTTCAGTAAGTTACAATCATATGAAAAAATGATATATTCGGAAAGTTCATGAAAAATTGAGCATTTTTTGTTTTTACGGCATGTTCTGAATCGTTATAGTTTTCGAAATAATTGCGTTTGAAATTTTGAATTTGTTACAAGCTTGTCGTTGCAATACACAAACTTTTTAAAATTTTTTGCGGAAAAATCGATTTTTGCATCGATTTTTTAAATTTTCATAAAATGAACATTGTAGCAATTTTTTATAGCTAAATGAGGCGAACAAAATGATTAAAAAACTATCTAATTTGAACATTGTTTTGGGTTATTGAAACGAAAATTCTGATTTATGTTTTCGTTTCAATAACCCAAAACAATAATCAAATTGTATAATTTTTGTGTTATTTTATTCGTCTCATTTAGCTATAAAAAATTGCTACAATGTTCATTTTTTAAAATTTTAAAAATTGATTTTTCCGCAAAAAATTCAAAAAAGTTTGTGTATTACAACGAAAAGCTTGTACACAAATTCAAAATTTCAAACTCAATTATCTCGAAAACTATTACGATTTAGAATATATCGTAAAAACAAAAAATGCTCCATTTTTCATAAACTTTCTGAATATATCATTTTTTCATATGATTGTAACTGACTGGACTAGCATATGATTGTAACTCCTTTAACGGTAGTACTTATAGGTATCGTATAGAAATTCAGTCTGCCCGTACCTGTAGGTACATATAAAAGTTATAAAAAATTCCAAGGGGATACTAGAAAGTTTTCGCTTCAATAAAAAGTTATGAGCCAATCTTTAAATCTCAAGATTTTGTTCGATCGTCAAAAATGATGCGCAGTGCGCGGTTGACCCTCTTCGAAATTGATCAAAAAATTTAGTTCGGCTTAGCTGGTTTATTTGTTTCTATTTGCATCATAATCCTCATAAAGAAGAATGAAGAGCTTCAACATATTTTTGGCATTATTTGCCAATTTCAAGCCTTCAATGAAATCTTGTTATTATTAAACGTAGTCATTCTAGAAAGCATCAATAACGCTTTGGCAATCGACAATAAAATCCTAGATTCTTTCATGTTTTACATTTTCTATACCACCAAGTCTACTATTGCAATATTTACTTTGCTTAAATCTGTAAATCGATTTATTGCCGTATACCTTCCGCTTAATTACTGCAATATTTTTACCGAAAAGAATACGGTTCTCATTTGTACAAGCATATTGATTTTGATGTTTGCAATTTGTTTGCCATTATTAGTTGTACCATTAGCTGCGGGTGCTTGTATAACAATCTATGATCGCTCGCAGTATCTTCAAATTGACGGCTGTACACAAACATATTGGTGGACTCAAGTTTATGGGGAATATGGGATTGCTTTAGTCTGCTTTTTAATTGATATTTTAACCGGTATTAGATTATATAAGCTAAGGAATACTTATGTTGGAAGCAGCGAAGCTGATGCAAAATATCAAAAGGCTCAAGAGCGATTATTTATATTCCAGGTATTCGTGTCATAGATAGTGGGGGGGGGGATACATCTCTCATCCTCATCATGACACATCTCTCATCCTCATCATGACACATCTCTCATCCTCATTCCCCTCCCAAATCACCAATATGTCGTTTGTATAGAATATTTTTCAATAACTTGTATTGTAGAATTTTGGAAACTTGGCAACAATCATTGTGTTATTTATTCCACATTTGATTTACATGATTGCCTGCAAACAGGATAGATGGCATTGCATTGCAGGTGGTGATAATTACTTTACAAGATTAGTTTACCAAATTTCAACTCTTTTATTTTTATATAACTCTCGTATAACTATTTGGCGTTTCTGTGATGAGTGAGTGCCTTGATTTTAAAAGCTTATGTACAATTTAGAATTAACTGGAGAGGGATTGATAAAAAATTATAAGTAACAAATAAAAGATGTGCCTTTTTTGGTTTTTTAGAATAGAACCGGGAGACCGAGCGCTAACGCTCTCGAAGGGGAGGGAATAAAAAAGCCGGGAACCAAGCGCCTCCGGCGCTCGCGAATTCTCGAAGGGTGAATTCGAGCAGCACTCATTAAAAATCTATACTGAGCCTGTAAATTTTTTAAAATTTTTCGGGGGTAAAGATTTTTTGGGGTACCTAAAAGTGGTGTCGATCGTCTTCTCTCATCTTCCCCTACAACTTTAGTTTTGGCTGGTATGGGTTTAAATCTTATCCTTTCGAGATTGTCTGCATTACATGTTTATAGAAGTAAGATTTTTTATCGAGAAAATTTTTTCATTTTTTAACCAAATGAGGAGCTTAACATTATATGTAGAAAATAATTAAACTTATTTAGACTAGTCACTCTTTTATGTCAATATCGAATTTTGAGAAAATACCGAAATGCAATAGAATCCCAAAAAGTTACACCAACTCAATCGCTATAACTAAAATCATAATTCAATAACTATGAATTGCAACAACTATGAACGTTTTATACTTCGTTTCTCGGGCAGCGTTAAAAAAAGTTGGGCGCATATTTGTCGCTGCTTGCCAGACCGTCCGATCTGGCAAGTTAAGCAACGTTGGGCCCGCAGGTTCGATCCTCGTTGGGTAAAACGTTGAGAAAATAAATTTTTATCAGACTTCCTAAATTCGACCTCGTAGAGTTTTGGCCTATTTTTATTTTCCCTGGATAATTTTTTCTAGATCTCGAAATTGACTTCAAACATGAAGAGATTACAAATTATAGCAATAGAAATTTTTATGTTTGGAGTCAATTTCCAGGTCTAGCAAAAATTTTCCAGGGAAAATAAAAATAGGCAACATCTTTACGAGGAGGTCTGATAAAAAAAATTTTTATTTTCTCAACATTTTACCCACCGGGGATCGAACCTGGGGGCCCAACGTTGCTTAACTTGTCAGATCGGACGGTCTGGCAATCAGCGACCAACCAAATATACGCCCAACTTTTTTAACGTTGCCCGGAAACGAAGTATAAAAATAAAATTTTATAAATATTTTTTTGTATTTTATTCTAAATAAAGCCCTGTATCAAGAAATGATGAAAAAATGCTGATTCATAAATCAAGATCAATTAGCGTAAAAGCCATTACGATTAGTGAGGGTCACATGGTCGAAATTTTATGTTTAGTGAATCGAAAGAACTTTCTAATGCAGTCTTCCCTTAAAATTTCATTACGAAAATAAAAGGGAAAGAAATATTTTTAGTTAAACCAAGTCAAACCAAAGTAGTTTAGTCAAGTCAAGTACAGGGTGGACTAAAATAACGGGATTTTTGCGATTTTTCGAACAAATTTATGTAGAAAAATTTTTTAAAACAAAACAAACCTATATGGAGTTTGTCTATGCGTGAAAAGCGATCATTGGAAACCGTGAAATCGCTTCCCTGACCCTGAAACAGCTAAAAAAAACCCCTAAAATCGCAAAAATACAGTTTTTTGGACTTATTCAGGGTCAGGGAAGCAATTTCACCATTTTTCAATGCTCACAATCAATTTCTCGCATAGAAAAACCCCATATAGGATTGTTTTAAAAAAATTAAAAAAAGTTTTAGGCAAAAATTTGCTCGAAAAATTGCAAAAAGTCGGTTTTTTTGGCACACCCTGTATAATGAAGTCAAGCAGTTTTCATTTGTTGAAAACTCTAAATTAAATAACAACAAATTGTTTCTTTGAACAAGGCATCTATACAAAAATTGCTATTTTTATATCCTCCGATCGTAGCATATTGGTTCCTTGGTAACATTAATTAATTTATTGTATTAGAGATCTTTAGAAACCAACTTACGTGCAGCTACAAAAGAAAAATCTTTTTCATATATGAAGTCGTTACTTTTTAGGGTCAATAAACTTGAATGTATATTAGATCTTGTTAGACAAAATGTATAGTTTGAAAATATTTTTGCATACCTTATTATCTTTTTATGCTATACATGCAGGTTAGTGATAAAAATCAGTTTTGGGTTGGAGTTTTTAACCACTTTGAGTCAACGCGGGACACCAAAGTCCAAATCAGGGAGAGAGCTTTTGCTTTATAGCGAACGGTTGTGCGTTTTATTTTTTGTCTAGATTTTACTTTCTGTTGCAAAGTGCTCGTAAAATGTTAACAAATTTTTTGATGCGACTTTTTTTAAATAATAGACGAGAGTATTCTGCGGTATTTTTTGCCCTAGTGGGATCGAACCTGATGGTCTCAACGTTGCTTAACTTGCCAGATCGGTCGGGATCGCTCTTTATCGGGGATGGGGAATTAGTTTTGGAATTGTGGGTTGAAATGGATTATAGCACAATGGAGTAGCGCACATGGACATAGCAAGGAACCGGTCGGGTTTGAAAACTTTTTCCCAAATTTCAAAAATTCCCTAGATTTCCACGTTTCTTGACTTAATCTGAGCTCCAAAAAATTTCAAAATGTGAGCTATCGCCTATCGGTAATTCTGGGGGTTTACTCACCCTATATATGGATTAAAAAATTTAGCTACAGTGCAGCAAGCAACTTGCTGGTGGTGTTGTGATCAGGGTTGGATTTATTTTGCACCATTAAGTAAATGTTATAAGGTAATGACAAGCTGTAATTATTGTTAGTATAAATTTAAAAAATATATAATGTAGGTTGTTAATACAACAGAGCCAATCAATCAAATGACTGCACAAGATTCTTGTAAACTGTTGAATGGAAGCTTAGCTTCAATCCATAGTGAAGAAGAGCACAATTTTATACTAAGTTTGTCTTGATGCATAAGAAGAATTTTGGAAAGCCGTATAAAGTTATAAAAATATTTTTAGACATAATACCTCCAAACACTAACATATCACTACCAGTGTATGCTTTTTGGATCGGTCTAGTTGATCATGATATGTCAGGAAATTGGAGCTGGTTAGATGGTTCTCAAAGCAATTACTTCAATTGGGGAAGCCTTGAGCCAAATTATGAATATATGCCTATGAACGATACATGCACCGTTTTGGTAGTTAGTGGAAAAGAATATTTATGGCAATATGCAGGAGGAAAATGGGCTGATGATTATTGTGGCCATAAGAATGAACCCGCTAGTCCAGATACTATTAAGGAACAATGGAGACCGTTGTTTGGAGGATGGCATCAAGGTGCTATTTGTCAACAAGAGCCTAAAGCTACTCTTACAACAGTGACACCCTCAACCCCAACTTCCACTAGCATGATATCAACTTCACAAGCAAATGCAAATGGTAAAACATAAAAATATTTAGTATAAGTTGGCTTCGTTTGGTTATTTTGGTGGAAATTTCAAGAAAAAACTTGAAAAATCAACAATCCAACTTTTTAGTTCCGCCCTAAAAAATGAAAAAAATTGTTTCAATTTTGTAATCGTTGATTATATTGCTAAACAAATTTTTAGAATTTTGAAATTGGATGAACAAAACACACAGGATAACTAAAATTTGAGATTTTCGAGCAAATTTTTGCGAAAAATTTTTTCTAAAATTATTCCAAATCAATACTATTAAACACAAGGGGAAACGTGCAAAAAATTTTGGGCGCAGGTGGAGGTCGAACTTGTGGCTCTAAAGTGCAAAAATCGCAAATTTCGCTGTATCCTTGCCCTAATTTAACCAAAAAACGTCCAAAATTCTCTAAATTATGTTTTTTAGGCTGATTCAGAGTCAGCGAAGTAATTTTTAAATGAGTGAAACTGAGTTCTCGTCTAAAAAAGCCCGATAGAATTGGTTTAGAAAAAATATGGAAAAATTTTTTGGTGAAAATTTGCTCAAAAAATCGTAAAAATTCGGTTTTTTTGGCCACCCTATAAATTTTAGAAACATCGAATCCATGTGTTAATGGATGGCATTATTATAAATCTAAGAATAAATGCTTCCAAGTAAGATTTTTCCATTAAAGGGGTATTTTTTACGGTTTAATCTCCGGAAAAAATTTTTCCTCATTTTTTGCAAAATGACATATCTAGAGGTAATTTTATGCGAGAAATCGATTCCGCGCATTCCCGAAGCATGAAAACGCTTCCTTGATCCTGATTCAGGGAATGGGGTGGGTGTATTGAAGCGAAAATCAATTTTTAAAAAATTTAAATACGTATCCCTTCCCTGAATCAGAGCGTTTTTATGCTTCGGGAATGCGCGGAATCGATAAAATCTCGCATAAAATTACTCCTAGGTATGTCATTTTGCAACAAAAAAATTAGGAAAAAATTTTTCGGAGATTAAGCCATAAAAAATACCCTCCCCCTTTAAGTAAAAATTCCAGCAACTAGCAAAGTTATTTATATTTTAATGTTGTAACTAAAAAGTATAGGATAAATAATTTAGACAGTGATAAAAGCATTGTCTCATTCCCAGGCTATAAAAACTTGTGAAGAATTAAATTCAACACTTGCTTCAATTCATAGCGTTGAAGAAAACGACTTTATCGTAGGTACATAAAAATATTTTTTCTTTGAAACAAGAAATATTCTTTTTGTTTAAGATATTATACCACTAACACCAGGCCTCCACAATTATGGCTTCTGGATTGGACTTGTTGATTATAACAGATCTGGGAATTGGACTTGGCTAGATGGGTCGCCAACAGATTATCTGAATTGGGGAAAAAGGGATCCTAATTATAGTGTATGGCCTTGGTTTGGGTCATACGAAAAAAAGATACCATACAATATAGCTTGTACAGTTATATATATTGATGGGACGGATCCGTGGATAATACAAAGTGTCAGTCAGCAATGGACTGATGAAATTTGTGAAATAGATTTGGCGACTGAAAATGGGATATTATTTCAAGGGGCTATTTGCCAAAAACAAGTCGATACCAGTGAAGTTAATCACACTGGAGAATATGTTCATGAATATGGTAACATTAATTCACAATACATCACGTTTAACCCTCCGACGGCTGAGTTTATTTTTTAATGCCTAAAAAATTCATAATGTGGGCGGTGATTTTATGATATATTATTTTACATTTCGCAGGTCTTTAGCTAACGAATAAGTGTAATCAAAAACAACTTTCGCAACTCCTGGCTAGCCCTAGAAGTCATATGTTCGGTTGTTAAGGACTCAAGTTGAGTCGATATAGATAGTGAACCAAATTGTTTCGGAGTTCTTAAACAACACAAAATCACCCGTCCATAATTTCCGAAACAATTTTGCCGGTATTATTCCGGTATTCACTTTCTGTATCGGATCTACAAGAATTCGAATGGAGTCTATGACATACAAAAACCACATGTCAAAAAAATCAATCTGATTTTTTATGGACTTTTTCCTATTTTTTAGTGATATTGAGCAAAAATAATTGGCTGCAGCCGGACTCGAGCCTAAACCTTAATAGTCCAAGTCAAACTCGCAACCAATTGCGTCAGCCATGCTTGTTTTCTGGGAATTTTAAATTTATACATATATTAGATGATTTTAAAGGGGGTGTGTACTTTAAGAGCATTTGGACGAAAAAATTTTTCGTAGCATATATTGAAATCGTGATTTTTAGAGTCTTTTCTAAGCGTACAAAGTGTTAACCAAATGGCAAAAATCATTTAGCTTATATTTTATGAGTTGGCCTTTAGACAAGTAGCTTTATAATAAGGCATTTTATAGTCAACATTTAGCATATAATCAATAGATTTAATCGAATAGCTCATTTTCTTCTTCGAAATAAGCTTCTTCAAAACACAAGAGTTCCTTGAATTGGTCTGCAACCAGTCATCATATTCTTCATTATTTAAAGGTTTTTCTGGACCTTGAATTCTCTTCCTTTCGATTGTATCTTCAACAAGTTTTGCTTTCCATTTCTCATTTACAGGACCCTTCTTATATTTAACCATCTTTTCGCCTTTAGATTTCGAATATCTTCGATCTCGATTTCATTTTCTTCGACCTCTATGTCTATCTCCATTTTTGAGAGCGCTATAAATTCAAAATAAACAAGAAAATTCTATGAAAAAGATGAAACGATGTGAAGCGAGATGATTTAGAAATTATCAATTAAGCATCACGTATGAGTCATCGCCGATCAATTGATATTTGTTGATATCAACCAATCGTTGAAAACATAAGCTAAATGATTTTTCCATTTGTTTAACGCTTTGTACGCTTAGAAAAGACTCTAAAAATCACGATTTCAATATATGCTACGAAAAAATTTTTTTCGTTCAAATGGCCTTAAAGTACACAACCCCTTTAATGAGAAAATTAGGATTATTTTTTTAACAAGTGGTTTTTTGTATGCTATAGACTAGCTTCACTATTATTTTTTCATACTCGGTTCCAAAAAAATGCGCCAAACTAAGAAAGTTATGAATTTTTAAATAAAATCGCTGAGAAAAAAATTTTTTCCTGATGAAGTATTTTTTTAAAAACCAGTAAAAATAAACCTTATTGGATGGTTCTACTAATAAAAAAATTGTATCAACAAAGATATCAAAATAAAAAAGCTATGAGTTTTTTAAGCATTAAAAAATAAACTCACAAGGAACATTCGCAACTTAATACACTCCAATTTTGCCGAAACCGGGCTCAAACTATCCCTTATACTCAATTTGGTTATAAAATTTTTTGGAATTATCGGTCCATACGGCTTCCTCGAGGATATAGAGCCCTCAGAACATCCAAAAATAGCGTTTTTTTAGCGTTTCTGAAGGAAATGAGAGGGCCGAGATACACCTTTATCGGACTTGTTTTTTCGCAAAAACTTCATATTTCACCGTTTTTGACTATGCTCAACAATTTCCCATCGTTTTTGGAATGATTTAGCCAGACAAGGGGTAAAAAAGTCGATTTTTAAAAATTTTTTCAAATCATTCCAAAAACGATTGGAAATTGTTGGGCATAGTCAAAAGCGGTGAAATATGAAGTTTTTGCGAAAAAAATAAGTCTGATAAAGGTATCTTTCGACCCTCTCATTTCCTTCAGAAACGCTAAAAAACACTATTTTTCGATGTTCTGAGGGCTATATATCCTCGGGGAAGCCGTATGTGCCGATAATTGCAAAAAAATTTTATAATCAAATTGGGTATGAGGAACAGTTTGAGCCGGTTTCGGCAAAATCGGAGTGTACCAAATTGCGAGTGTTCCGTGTCAGTCGTCGGAGGGTTAAAATGATATTTTCTAGAATTTTCATGTGACAGTGACTGGGCTCTATTCAATCAAACGCAAATGTGTTATCGTGTAAGATTTATTTTATTTAGGACCGCCAGGGATACCAATCCGTACGAGTTGTAACAGCTGTTACGACTATCTGTGCAGTATCCATGGCGACACTTAGTAATTATTTTTAAGTTTTTAATTCGATAAAATTAGAATCAAACACAGATTGATAAAACAGAATGTACTAGAGGAAAATTTAATTAGCAATATTTTTTAGGTTTTTTATGCAGAACTAAATGCCGAAGGCATGGACTTTTTTACAGCAAACAACACGTGCTATAATAACAACTCAACTTTGACTTCTATTCATATAATAGAGGAAAATGAATTTATTGCTAGTAAGTTTTTCGTATAAAAAACACTACGGTGGATCTTTTCACCTCTGAGGGAGATGAGTCCTTTTGCCTCCCGGGTTCTCGTTCCAATTACTCCCAAATGGAATAATCAGAATATTGCACGATTAGATCGAGTTAGCTAGCTTTAGGCTGGTTAGGCCGAATCCAAGTCTGTATTTTGAGGGCGCCCTAAACATGGCATAAGTACTATCACGAACAAACAGGCACACGCAACAACAATCACCGCACATCACCCACATCAATCCATTGGCTCGACTCTTGTTGAAATGACCGATTCGTGGTCTCCTAGGCCCTTTTATATTGCCTCACACGTGAATCCCATTTGTACTTTCGAAATCGGGCAAGACTTGCCTCAGACAGCAGCTGCGCGCTGCACTCAGCTGCTGCGTGACTAAACAGCTGCTGTGTGGATCAAATAGCAACTGTGCCGCAGCTATTTGGTCCGTGCAGCGCGCTGCGGCACAGCTGCTGTTTAGTCACGCAGCTGTCTGAGGCAAGGACTGGCTCATCCTCGATTTCTCGTCATTTCTTAATTTCATCTGCGCTATCTTAGCTTTTAATCTCATTTCGTTCCCACAACATTTTTGCATAGCTCGGCATCAAAGGCGCCGCTTGATTTCATCACGTCTAAAATGTTTCATCACCCCTACGGTGTTTTGCTAGACTTGTGTGCTCGCTCACCAAGCTATAATAATAATTGATTCATGAACGCAAACTACCGATTTCATTGATCATTGATCAACTAACTAATATTAAATGCACCCAATCCTTGGCACTTTCTATACAAAAATGTCGAGAATAGCATGCTGAATAAGTGTACAAATGTCTATGATTATCGGATTCATAGTTTTTGAGATAACTCAATTTTACTGCTAATTTTTAACGTTTTAGTAGAAAAGTGACCAATTTGAGAGGGTCCAAAGTACCCAAAACATGTCGATTTTCGAAAAATTTTTTATAAACGTGTTGAGCAACACTAAAAATACTAATTTAGCAAAAAATTTGAGAGAGTCAACAAACATTTCCCCATTTTGGAGTCATTTTTAAAAATATGGCGGTCTCTATTTTAGACCTAACAAAACCATATAATGATCAAGCAATTTATGCGTTTTGGATCGGATATGTTGATCAGTATATGCATGGCATTTTCTATTGGTTGGATGGCAGTCGAACCAATTTTAGACATTGGGGATTGGGTGAACCTCAATTGTGGAATAAACTAAATATGAGTTTAACCTGCACAATATATGTTATAAATGGAACTGAATGGTGGACTCAAAATGCTCTTCATGAATGGGTAGACTATTACTGTGACAACCAGATGAGTGGGGCTATTTGCAAAAAAGATCCAATTGTTCATATAAAACAAGCTACAACTCAGACTACAACTCCAACAAATCAACAGGGTACTGTGACTACAATTCATAATGGTACAATTTTATGTTATAATTTTGATAGTGTTAAAAAATTTATTACCCTATTACTTATTGTGATAATATTTATTAATTATTAAAAACAGGAATAAAATTGCACTATACAAAGTTTTTATATACAAGTTTCAAGCAAAAACATGTTGAAAAGTCGGCGGTCGGATACTTGCGGATGAGCATTTGCGGACGGGACATTTGCAGGCGGGACATTTGTGGACGAAACGTTTGGAAAATTCAATTTTTTGAAAAAATTGAATTTTCAAACGTTTCGTGCGCAAATGTCCGTCCGCAAGTATCCCACTGCTGAAAAGTCAATGAATCATTTCATAATTATTTTTTAACAATAATATCACTTTCATTAATAATAGCGAGGTTTCGAAAAATAGGGTTTTTTGTAGAGACTTTCATGAGTTTTTGCAAATATGGCATAAGAAATTTTCAAACCAGAGTGTGGCAGAGCTTGCGGTACCCTTGTAAGAACTTTTAAAAATGCCTATATCAGAAATTTTTTGTGCATCAAATAATGATGGCAAAACAATTCTGTTCCATTATTAAAATGGTCGTTAAAGGATCAAATGGATAAAAAAGTTTTATGACCTTCACAGTTAATCTCTTGAACATGATTGTCATAATTACAATGTACATTTTTACATAACAATGACGCATCTATATTTTATTCAAATATTTATAATAATTTTGTCTTTTATAAATTTTGTTGATTCTTTATTGGTATGCTTTATAGGAGCTTGTTTTATCCCCCCCCCTCCCCACCACAACCATTTTTTACCAAAAATTTTCATTTTATGAGCATTTTCATTTTAAAAATAAGCATTTTTTTTATAAAAATTTGTCTTCTGAGCAGCGGTCCAAAGTGGGTTTTGGTTTTAGGAGGGGGAGTCCCCAAAAATTTACTTTGGTAACCCTTTACGTTTTTTCAAAAATATTCCAAATTTTTGGGCAAAAACATAAGAAGATCCTTATGATTTTTTTCGATTTTTTAAAAAATTTTCAAAAACTACCTTGATCCTTATGGTTTTAGCGCCAATAAGTGCGAAAATTTTTTATTGAAATTTTTGAAGTAAATAAAAAAAAAGCAGCGCCGCATGTGAAAATTTTTTTACAAAATGCTTGTTTCTAAGCTGAAAATGCTCTGAAAATTACTATTTTTTGTATTAACAATGTCAAATTTGGCACTTTTTTGTTGAAAAATAGAAAATTTAGGACAATTTGGGTGGAATCTTTAAAGGACCAGTCCAGTAAGCTACAATCATATGAAAAAATGATATATTCGGAAAAATCATGAAAAATGGAGCATTTTTTGTTTTAAGTCTTGTTCTGAATCGTTGTAGTTTTTATAGCTAAATGTGACGAACAAAATGATACCAAAATGATCCAATTTGAACATTGTTTTGGGTTATTGAAACGACAACATGAATCAGAATTTTCGTTTCAATAACCCAAAACAATGTTCAAATTGGATAATTTTGGTGTCATTTTATTCGTCTCTAATTTTTCATGATCTTTCCGAATATATCATTNTCGTTTCAATAACCCAAAACAATGTTCAAATTGGATAATTTTGGTGTCATTTTGTTCGCCTCATTTAGCTATATAAATTTGCTACAATGTTCATTTTATAAAAATTTTTAAAAAAATGCAAAAATCGATATTCAGCAAAAAATTCAAAAAATTTTTTGTATTACAACGAAGAGCTTGTAACAAATTCAAACTTTCAAACGCAATTTTCTCGAAAACTACGACGATTCAGAACATGCAGTAAAAACAAAAAATGCTTTATTTTTCATGATCTTTTCGAACATATCATTTTTTTCGTCCTCCCCTATCATCCATCTACGGAAAATTTTAAAATTTTGAGAAAAAATCATAAGGGGACCAAGGTAATTTTGACGAAATTTAAAAAAATTTCATCCATGCAGACGAAAAGCATCATAAAAATCATCCACCTACCCCACCCTCCCGGGCCAGTGTCCTACTGGGTATGTATGATGTTACTGCTAAAAAATGGGGTGGATATAGAATATGAGGATGTAAATATGTACAAACATGCAAAATTTAGTGCTACGTGTGCCAAAACATCTATGCATGCCAAATTGTAGATCCCGATGCTATTAGTATAGAAGCGTGTATTGGACCGGGTGCGAATTGTGTAACA
>OZJO01006969.1:0-18238 GCA_900406225.1 Acrobeloides nanus
ATCGATTTTTTTCTAATTTTGGCAGGAAGTTGTTGAGCATATTTTACTTGTTATAAATATGTTTTTGGTTTGGGTGTCTGAAGCTTCGTTGCGGAGAAAAATGAAAAATAAAAAAAAATTTGAGCAATGCAAAAAAAATTTACGCACAAGGGAATCGAACCAGACGTCTTTCGACTATCAAGCGAGTCACTTGCCACTCGGCCATACTTAATTAAATTTAAGAATCTTAACAAAATAATATCAAGTTGAGTTGTATAAAGTATTCGTGCCAATATCTCCGCAACAAAGCTTCAGACACCCAAACCAAAAACATATTTATAACAAGTAAAGTATGCCCAACAACTTCCTGCCAAAATTAGAAAAAAATCGATTTTACATGTCTAAAAGGTCCCTTGTAAGTCTGGTGAACACAAATTGTTGAAAAAACGACATTTTCACGAAAACAAGATGAAGGAGGCGTTTTCGCGCTTCGGGAGTGCGCACAATCGATTCCTCACACCAAATTACCTCTATATAGATCATATCAAGAAAAAATTTTTTTTGACGGAGATTGACCTATTATCTGGACCCCTCTTTAAAAATATTTTTTAGTCCATAATTTCATCTCTAATCTTATAGTTGACAAAAAATGACTGAAGCAGTGAGAACTAAGAAAGTGTATAAACGAGAACCGGCTCACCGGTAAGTTGAATAAATTTAATAAAATTTTTATGGGAAATAGTGAAATCAATTTAATGCTGACAAAGACCTTTTATCTTAGGCCAAATCAGTGTATCATTTTAAATAATTTTCTGATATACATGGTGTTTCAGTTAAGGGACCAGGCCACTCAGTTACAATCATATGAAAAAATGATATATTCGGAAAGATCATAAAAAATTGGGCACTAGGAACGAATGCACCGCACAAAAGAAATCCGCACGGATTTTCCGCACATGAACTTTCCGCACGGATCTATCGCACAGGATTTTCCGCACATTTACACATCCGCACGGAATGAGCGCACGGATTTTCCGCACAAGGATCGAGCGCACGGATTTTCCGCACATTTTTGAATTTTTTCCTCACATTTTTTAAATATGTTTTGCCAATCGTTTCAATAAACACTATTTTATTTAAACTCAGACAACTTTATACAAGTAAAAAAATGTGCGGAAAATCCGTGCGGAAGATCCTTGTGCGGAAAATCCGTGCGGCCATTCCGTGCGGAAAATCCGTGCGGAAGATGCTTGTGCGGAAAATCCTGTGCGGTCAATTCCTTAAAAAACTGTGCGGTGCATTCGTTCCTAGTGCCAAAAATTGAGCATTTTTTATTTTTGTTTTTACGGCATCATCTGAATCGTTTTCTCCATCGAGATAAATGCATTTGAAAATATGAATTTGTGTACATGTTTTCGTTGTAATAATCAAACTTTTTTGAATTTTTTGCGGAAAAATCGTGAAAAAATAGCATGAATAGACAGAGAATTTTATGCTGAACAACTTTGCTAATTGAAGTTTGCATAAAAAATTATTTTCTTCGAACAAAAGTGCAAAATGAGTTTGAATTTTTGTATATTGAAACGAAAATTCTGCATGAATTTTTGTATATTGAAACGAAAATCCTGCATGAATTTAAACTTATTTTGCATTTTTGGTTGGAGAAAGTCATTTTTTACGCAAACTTTAATTATTAAAGTTGTTCAGCATAAAATTCTCTGTCGATTCATGCTATTTTTTCACAATTTTTCCGCAAAAAATTCAAAAAAGTTTGATTATTACAACGAAACATGTACACGAATTCATATTTTCAAATGCATTCATCTCGATGGGGAAAACGATTCAGATAATTCCGTAAAAACAAACAATGCTTCAGTTTGCATGATCTTTCCGAATATATCAATTTTTCATATGATTCTAGCTGAATGGTCTGGTCCTTTAATTGTTTGCTGTTATTGATTATTTACATCCAAATCAACGGCCTAGTCAATGTTTATTTCTCATTTAAACTTTGTATTATGCTCTCAAATCACGAATTCGAGAAAAAAAAATTGATTCATTTGAGGAATTTTCCAAACTTAAATTCCCTCTTGCAATAATTTATCAATTTCTACGAAAAAGGATGGTAATATCACAATGGAACTTCTTTGATCTTAATCTCAATTTTCAAACCTGTTCGACAGCTTTTTCTATTTATTGTTTCATTTTTTGCTTCATATATATGAGAATGTGCTTTTGAAAAGAAAATTTTCATTTTCATTTTGCTCTGCTGGACACCTGGTTTGTATCAACTTTTTCAAGTCGAACCAGACATCAATTTTGATCATGGGATCAACATTTGATTTGGTAATTGCGCGGACGCCAATCAAGGAGATTCCATGAAATACGAATCGCACATTAACTTTTTTTATATATGCATTCTCCGATTATAATTCCTCTCATAACTTTCCAGACATGACCATCGCGCATTTTTACAACTACACGAGTGGTTATCAGCACTCTTTTACTGACATTTCCGACCCTTTTTCTACACGTTTCGAATTTTATTTCTTGTAAGATAGCTCGTTATTTAGTTCAAAGTTCGGCTTCTCGATTTGATCACCTTATTTTATTTTCTCTACTTTAAATTTCTTTGAAACAAAAAATGAAAATGATAGACGACTTGGCCTTTCATAAAAGATCTCCAGAAAAGAGGTAAAAAAATTTAAAAGGGGGTATCGGGTAGAAATTTAAAAAAGGACCTTTCTAGGAGTAATTTTAAACCGATTGTGCGCATTTCCGAAGCTTGAAAATGCTTCTCTGACCCTGATTCAGGGAAATAAAAGTGCGTTTGGAGCGAAAATATATAAATTTTCAATTTTTCTTCTGAAAATCATCGTTCTAGGGTTAATTTTATGCGAAAAATCGATTGCGCGCACTCCTGAAGTGTGAAATTATTGCTTTGACCGTTTTTATACGTTTTTAAGTAACATTTTTATTTACAAGTTGGCTTTATATTTATAAATTCATTCATTTGTATCACTCTTCATTACTTTCAAAAGTGATTTTTTAAAAATTGAAACATTCTTCCGATGGATCATCTGCAACATCCACTATACCATCATCTAAATCTTTATTAGATAATTGGCCTGGTAAGCTTGGTCCATGAAGCCTTTTCCTTTCAACGACATCATCCACCATTCTTCTTTTCCATGTTTTATCGAATGGACCCTTTTGGTATTTATCGTTTATTTAAAATAGTATACAAAAAACGTATAAAAATGGTCAAAGCAATGAGTTTCACGCTTCGGGAGTGTGAGCAATTGATTTCTCGCATAAAATTACCCCTAGAACGATGATTTTCAGAAGAAAAATCGAAAATTTTTAATTTTCGCTTCAATACATACTCTTATTTCCCTGAATAAGAGAAGCATTTACAAGCTTCGGGAATGCGCGCAATCGATTTTTCGCATAAAATTATCCCTAGAAAGGTCTTTTTTAAAACTTTTCTACTCGGCCATAAAAGATATAATACAACAGTAAATAGTTGACTAATTTATTGTTTTAAGGGTTTTTGTGAATAGAAACCTGCGAATGGAAAAAATCAAATTTTTTGGTTTTGACATGGATTACACTTTAGCAAGTACGATTTTTGTTAACAAATCTAAAATATTTGAGTTTGACTCGAAAATTAGTTATTCAGGGTGTGTTAAAAGTTTCCCGAACACTTTGAAGTTTCCTTCAACATATAAATTCTTTCATAAAAAGTGATATTCTATCAAATTGTTCCCCATGAATTAGGGATTTCAATGAGCTATTGCTCATACCAGAAAAGTTTATACTGGCCGAGATTTGGCCTTAAAGGATCAGTTCACTTTTGGGGGAGTTGATGTCTTTCAGAATATGAAAAAATTTTCCTACAGAGTCAAAAAAGTTTGGGAACTTTTAACGCACCCTGTAAATACTTGTGCTAAAAATCCAAATTTTAGTATACAAATCGCCAGATTTTGAAAGCATGGCATTTGACCTTATAGTGAACCGAATGATTTCTATTGGATACCCAGAGGACTTGAAAAAGTTCGTCTACAATCCCATATTCTCTGTTCGTGGTCTCTGGTTCGATCAATTATATGGCAATCTATTGAAAGTTGACGGCTTTGGAAATATCTTAGTGGCCGTGCATGGCTTCGACTTTTTGACACCGTATAATTTTGGGACTTTAAACAGATGGATAAATTGCACAATTTTAGATCGCAAATTGAAGAATTATACCCAAATAAGTTTATCCATTTGAATGACAAGCGAATCTATGTGCTCAATACACTATTCAACTTACCAGAGACTTATTTGGTAGCTTGTCTAGTCAATTATTTCAATCATCTTCCCGAATACAATCCGTATGTTTGAAAAGGTTGATATTTGTGAATTTCGAAAATTTCAGGACATCAGATAGGACGGGCTTGAAGTGTGGTGATATGGTTATGTCATACAAATCCATTTTCCAAGATATTCGAAGCGCCGTTGATTGGGCGCATTTCGATGTAAGTTCTCAGGGGTGGATTTCTTCATTTGAAAGCAGCTGAACACAGTAACTGCGCCTTGAACACAGTAACTGCAATTTGAACACAGTAGCTGCTCCCTGAGCACAGTATCTGCGCCCTGAACACAGTAGCTGCACCCTGAATACAGTAGCTGCGCCCTAAACACAGTAACTGCGCCCTGAACATAGTAACTGCGCCCTGAGCACAGTAGCTGCGCCCTGAACACAGTAACTGCGCCTTGAACACAGTAACTGCAATTTGAACACAGTAGCTGCGCCCTGAGCACAGTATCTGCGCCCTGAATACAGTAGCTGCGCCCTAAACACAGTAACTGCGTCTTGAACACAGTAGCTGCGCCCTGAACACAGTAGCTGCACCCTGAATACAGTAGCTGCGCCCTAAACACAGTAACTGCGCCCTGAACATAGTAACTGCGCCCTGAGCACAGTAGCTGCGCCCTGAACACAGTAACTGCGCCTTGAACACAGTAACTGCAATTTGAACACAGTAGCTGCGCCCTGAACACAGTAGCTGCACCCTGAATACAGTAGATGCGCCCTAAACACAGTAACTGCTCCCTGAACACAGTAACTGCGCCCTGAGCACAGTAGCTGCGCCCTGAGCACAGTAGCTGCGCCCTGAGCACAGTAGCTGCGCCCTGAGCACAGTAGCTGCGCCCTGAATACAGTAGCTATCCCTGAACACAGTAGCTGCGCCTTGAACACAGTTACTGCGCCCTGAATACAGTAGCTGCCCTGAACACAGTAACTGCGCCCTGAACACAGTAACTGCGCCCAGATCGCAGTAGCTGATCTCTTTTTCATATAATGTAGCGTTTGATTATAGAGTGAAATGAAGTCAATCATTTTGAACAATTTGGATAAATATGTTGAAAAAGATGACCGAATTAAGCAACTTTTAACTCAGCTCAGAGAATCGGACAGAAGGACATTTCTTTTGACCAATAGTGACTATCCATATACCAATGTACGAATTTTAACAATTACATAAGGCATATATGCATTTATAGGGTATGATGACTTATTTAATCGGGCCTGATTGGCCAACATACTTCGATATTGCAATCGTGGATGCAAGAAAGCCATTGTGGTTTGCAGAAGGCACAGTTTTTCGGGAAGTCGATGCGAATACTGGTGCTTTAAAAATTGGCATCCACACCGGTCCGCTTAAAAAGGGAGCTGTTTATTCCGGAGGTATGCAGGAATTTTACGTGTATAGTTGAAAAGTTTTTGGCAACCACGGAACTTTTTATTGAATCAGGCAATGTGTACATTGAAACGAAAAGAAATATGGATCATTACATAGCTTTTTTGATGCATCACTGCGTGGTCGTATGGCGGGAAATTCGGGATTAGTTAGTACTAAAGATTAGTTATTAGTTAGTACTAAGGATTAGTTAGTCGTTAGTACTAATCCTTATTTTCCCGCATACGACCACGCAGGGATGCATCAAAAAGCTATATAAGGATCCACGTTTCTTTTCGTTTCAATATACACGTTGCCTGTTTCAATAAAAAGTTCCGTGGTAGCCAAAAAAATTTTTCGACTATAACCAAGAATGCTCGTTTAGGTTCTTGTGATGCTTTCCGTCAACTATTTAAAGTTCGTGGAAAAGATGTCCTCTATATCGGCGACCATATTTTTGGTGATGTTCTTAGGTCGAAGAAGGCTCGAGGCTGGCATACATTTTTGGTTGTCCCCGAACTAAACCACGAGTTAACCGTATGGACAGACCGAAAACCATTGTTCGAAAATCTAGGCGAACTCGACTCATTGCTAGCTGATATCTATAAGAATCTTGATGGAAAAACTCGACAAAAGCCAGAAATCTCGAATATTCTTGAGTCCATCAAGCATGTTACTTACGAAATGGATCAAGGCATGCTTGTCAACTGGGTATTGTAAAACATTGAAAATTTTAGAATACGGAATCATGGGATCCTTGTTCCGCAGTGGCTCGCGGACAACTTTCTTCGCATCACAGGTTGAACGATTTGCCGATTTGTATGCATCGAGCTGTTACAACCTTGTTCATTATCCAACATTCTATATGTTCAGGGCACCTATGACACTCATGCCGCACGAGTCGACGGTCGACCATAGCGCTAAAATGCGGCCGCAAAAGGCTCAACATATCAATCGGCAAGATTCTGTTGGTCAACAAGGTTGTTGTCCAGTGTTGTGCCCTGGTGCTCGAGAAATCCAACTTTTACATGCAACTTTATTGTACCTTTAGAGAACACTACCACTGAGCCAAGTTCACGTTAAAATTCAAATTTTTAATTTTTGGTTTCAAATTCCTGATAAAGGTACAATAAATGCATGTAAAAGTTGGATCCTCGATCACCAGGACACAACACTGTTTTTGTCCCACATTTAGAAAACTGCATAATTTGATTTTTAGTGCGCGGCTGGAACAAAATGATGTCGAAGTCGTCCACCTTTTGTTACGAGGAAGAGGAAGACACACGAAGCTCCGGTTCAGACGCCGACGGTCAGGATTCAGCAAGACAGCGTCTCGGAATCAGAGAATCGGAATCAGAGGCAAATTTTGAGAATGGTTTGAATGGCGCTGAATTGAACGATACGGATGTTATCGTTCCTAATCCAAGTCATGTTGATAAGCCACTTTAAATTTTTTTTACGGCTATCTAGTATAAAATTTGGAGTTTGCTCGTCTGCTCATTGCACGATCTCTTGCAGAATTCATTTTTATATAAAAAGTCAACAAGTTTTTCTATGTCAAATTTTTCTACGTCAATTTTTATGAAAACTCTATTCAAGGAAAATTTGTAGGTACTCTTAACAACTTGTTTCTGAAAAAGTTATCACGTTATTTTGGGTCCCTCTCCTTTAAGAGTACCAAATTTGTATATCAAATATCATCGCCGATAGTCTTGTCTAAACATCTCATTTGTGATGTAGCCTACATTAAACGTATAAAGTCTGTGTGTCTGCTCAGACGATCTCGGGAACGCTTGATGGGACAACGCTAGAGCAAAAGTTGTAGGGGACAATGAGATAAGACGATCGACACCACTTTTATGGGGGTACCACAGGGTTGCCAGATGGATTGTTGACCTGAGTGACAAAAATTTACTGTCTGGGTTACACGTTAATGAATAAAAAGCTTGCTTGGGTTACAAAGTGAAACACAGCTATAGTAATTTCACAAATTTTTGGGTTACAAAAAGCTTGTCTGGGTTACATTTGTAACCCATGGGTCACAATTTGGCAACCCTGGGGTACCCCCTTAAAAAAATTTTTTTCAAAAAAAGATTAGCTATAACAACGATTAATAAAAAAAGTATTAGTACTAACTAATATATTTTTAACGAGAAGCGTCGCTCGGGAGTGCAAAAAAACTATTCGAAATAAGTGTACACGCAAAGTGTGTACACAAAATATCCCCCTTTATGTTTTTGCCCAAAATTTTTTGCGGAGTCGCTACTTCCCAAGTGTGAAGCGCTCGGCTCCCGGTACTTTAAAAAAAAATAATTTATCATTTTGCAAATTCTTTATGATTAATAGAAAGAATAGCCTTTTTCAATACTTTTTATTTGGTCCCAGAATTTGCCTTTCATTTTTTCTATGCTTTATTTATATTTTTGAAAAAGTCACTTGCATATATATGCATGAAGAAAGGGGCACAATTAGTGCCCACACCCATGTGTTTCTATGAGAAAAAAGTTTGACGCTTAGTACTTTTTAGGCATTGGGAATGCAAAATTCAGATTCCCCGCATAAAATTACCCATAGAGAGTACATTTTAAAAATAAGAAAAATTTTATTGAAACCAAATTGAAGCAAACTTTAACCTGCAGCATATAGGTCTCCAGAAATCCATTTTCGACAAGAAAAATAAAATATTAGAAACTTTTATTTTTGGCGAAAGTCGCCTCGTTTGATGCACATTTAGTCTACCTAACTTTAAAAAAAATCGCATCGAAAAATCTTTTCAGGTAGTCAAGATTTCGAAAAAAAGTAAAGATGTAAAGAACCCCCTGGATCACCCTGTATATGCTTGCATATATTATTGTGTACTATAACATCTTTTTTTGACTACAGTAGCGGAAAAAAGTGTTCCACTCCCAAAAGTGGAACTCTTTTGGGGGTGGAACACTTTTTTTCCGCTACTGTATATCATTATATATTTAAGTCTATCTTTTATTTTGTATTTATTTTATCTGTCAACAATAATAAATATAAATAAATGTATAAATAATAGGAACAAACTTTGTACAGATCCTACTACATTAAAGTCTGTGTGTCTGCCCAGCCGATCTCGGGAACGTTTGATTTAAAATGTCAGCACTAGAACAAAAATTGAGCACTAGGCCTTTCGTTACCGTTACGGGGTTTTTTCGAGGCGGCCTTCCGTTACGGATTGTTATAACTTTTTAAGAATATTGTTGATTTTAATACGGTAAAAGCACAGATAATCTCCAGCGCCTAAACTATTTTTTGCCCGCTTCACTTTTTTCCATGATGATCTTGATTGAACTTGAAAAATTGATTGAAAAAAGTTATTTTATAACGGGACATGCCCATGCCCTGTGGGACGAAGGTAAATTTTTCGCCCGCAAAAAGTTAGAAATTTCGGGGGAGGGTGTTTGTACACGTGTGCTCGGCTCCCGGTACTATAACAAAATAAGAAAAAATGGTCGGTACTAAATTTTGTTTAAAGTTTGTTCCAAATCGAACGAACAAAAAATACACAACTTCTATGATGATATAATGTTATTATAAGAAGAGGCAAAAAAGTTTAGGGATTTTTGAGAAAAATTGCATTTTCTCAGATAAAATGTTATCTTTTGACATAATTCCTTTTTCAAAAATATAGAAAATCGAATTCCCTATATTGCTGAAAATAAATTAGGCCAAAAGACAAAATTTGCCCAAGAAGATGAATTTTTTTCAAAATTAGGCACTTTTGTTGAAAATGAATGTGCCGGAGGGGAGGGGGAGAGCAACTTATTTCGCCCGCCGACTACTATTACCCTCTTTCCCCCCTTCGTGAGCCCCTCATGGCGCTCAGCTAGTGTAGTCCCAAGGGTGGCCCCTCTATATTTGATGTGTGAGTTAAATCATACTCGTTAGTATCATCATAGAATTAGATGCGAAAGATATGGCAGTTTTTAGTAAAATACAAGAAAGACATATTACTGAAGTGACGTTTTCCATTACCAAAAAAGACCTTGATCAATTTAGGGGCTGTCCAAATATTACGTTATCAATTTTTTTTTGGATTTTTAGACCCTACCTTCCCCCTCGGAGCAAGTTCTTCTGGTTGCCGCCACTTAACGTTGACTAAACTCGGCAAAAAAAATTTTTATTTTCGAGTTTGATGAAACGGGTTTGAATTTGCCTGAATATTGACACGAAAACCCTGAACGTTACCAAAAATGCATTAGCGTTATCAACTTTTTGTTTAGAGGGCTGACCTCCCCCCTCAACATGATAATGTAATATTTGGATGGCCCTATACAATTTTTCAAAAATCATTTTTTCTTTAAAATCAAAGTCCAACAAAAAAACAATATAACTAGACTAACTAAGTCATATAAAGCATTCGGCAACTTATAAAATAAATAAATAAATTTCTAACCGTTTGATGCATCATGATCTCTGTTTATAATACATGAGGTGCATAGAAGAATCGCAAATAGTGCATAGATGAATCGCAAATCGTGCGATTCTTCGAGGCTAACAAAGTGCCTTGTCTTCTAAAGTTGTTTCCCCTTCATGATTTTTGACCACTTGCACATCATCTAATGCACAGGCACCTTGATTCGTCCTTGTATTTTCACATATGAATATTATCTAAATTTTTCTGTAGAATTTTGGAGCTACTTTGGCGTCTCGAATTCGTTTAGATCTTGTTGGAATTAGTTGGAGTATTGACACGAAAACCCTGAATTTTACATTTTTTAAATACGCTTAATTATTGAGTGTATTTTAAAAAACAAAGACGGCATTCTTTATAGCTTGACGAGACGAACAAAATGACACCAAATTTACCCAATTTGATAATTGTTTTGGGTTATTGAAACGAAAACTCTGATTCATATTTTTGTTTCAATAACCCAAAACAATTATCAAATTAAATAAATTTGGTGTCGTTTTATTCGTCTCGCCGAGCTATAAAGAATGCCGTCTTTGTTTTTTAAATACACCCAATAATCAAGCGTATTTAAGAAAAATGTAAAATTCAGGGTTTTCGTGTCAATACTCCAACTAATTCAAACGAGCATAAAATTACCCCTAATAGGGTGATTTTTGAGAAAATTTCGAAAATAAAATTTTTCGATTTTAGACCACATCCGACAGTAGCTCCGAATTTTTTATATTGAAACCAACCTTTTCAGTTCCCTTGGGACAAACAAAGCTACCAAACTTCCACTTCCTGTCGGAAACAGAAACAAACTTGTCCGAAGAGAAAGGACAACTTTCATCGCTTCCGCAGCACCCTTTGAGCTGAACTCCATGAGTTCCTTCATAATAACGGAACCTTAATCGTTGATCATCGGCTAGACCGGCTAAATCCGCTTGAAGTCCAGCCATTTCACGTGGATATAGATATGTTGCCGCATAATAGTCACCTTCTAAATTTAAAAATCTATGGTTGATCTGAGAAAGTGCTATATGTATTGGATTGTTTCAAAATTTTCCAGATTTTTTACAATTCAGGGTTTTCGTGTCAATACTCCGACTAATTCAAACGAGGTCGAGACGAATTCGAGAGCCGTCTCGACATGAAAAAAATTTTCGATTGAAGAATCGATTGCGCGCATTCTCAAAGCTTGAAAATGCTTCCCCGACCCTGATTCAGGGAAAATTGAGTTATTGAAGCGAAAATTAACATTTTTCTTTTCAAAATCCCAATTTTCCCTGAAACCTGAATCAGGGAAGTGTTTTCACGCTTCGGGAATGTGCGCAATCGATTCCCCACATAAAATTACCCCTAAAGAGTATTTTCTAAATATTTCAATTTTCGCTTCAATAAACACACTGCTTTTTTCCTGAATCAGGGTCAAAGAAGTATTTTTAGGCTTCGGGAATGCGCGCAATCGATTCCCCGCATAAAATCACCCCTATAGAGGTCCTTTTTAGAAAAAAAATTTCGGGCCCGAAAATTTTTTTCATGTAAAAAATCCGGAAAATTTTTTTAACAACCCAATACCAATTCCAGAATGCACGCCGGTGACCCGATTCATGAATTGTCCTTCGACTACTTGGAATTTCGTAGTTAAGCCTCGAATAGATTGAGATAAGAATGCGTCTTTGTATGCACATGTTGATCCTAAAAATTAAAATAATTAAATGAATTGCATGGTGTGGCGCACCAAAATGATAAAAAAATCGTCATAGACTTAAAATTCAAAACGGCTTATTCCATTAGATTCAGCTCATCGAGACGAGAAAAACGAGTATCATATCATGGGGGGGAGGGGTTCATACCCTACCCATATGGCCGAGTGGTTAAAGCGCTACACTTGCAGTTTATAGGCTCGAGTTCAATCCCGGCTCGAGTTTGAAGTTGTCCAATTTCATGAAAATTTTTGCATATCTCTATTTTGGTCTCTAAAATAGTTTGCCATCATTTTTTGGTCATTAAATACTTGCCGAACCTGTATAGTAAGGTTAGACTTATAAAAGTTACAATCACTATTACAATACTACTGTACCACCAAAAAATGAGTGCAAAAAGTTTTAGAGATCAAAATAGAGATATGAAAAAATTTTCATGAAATTTGGAGAACCTTAAATTCGAGCTGAGATTCGAACCAGCGCCTTATGAGTGAAGGCCGAGCATGTTAACCATTCGGCCATGAATCATGGTCCCAAAATCCCATGATATGGTACTTGTTTTTCTCGTCTCGATGAGCTGAATCCAATGGTATAAACCGTTTTGGTTTTTTTTATCATTTTGATGCGCCATGATGGTCAATGACAAGCATATGTGCCATGGTGTGTATACTTACCATCTTCAAATGTACACTTGATAGACTGACATGACTGTGTTGTTGCGAACTCTAGTTCTTTGATACTTTCGGACGTTTCTATCAATGAATTTTTCTCAGATGCAACAAATGTGCTTTCTCCTCTTGCTATTGCTTTGGAGCCGGCTGAAAGCTCGGATAATCCAGCAGCGGCCGTATCTCCATCTATTCCTCCAAGTTCAGAAGCAAATGCTGTGTTGGAAGCTGAAGCAGCCGAAGCTGATTTCTTTAATGTTTCGCTAACTGATTCTTCCTCAGTTTGTAAGCCTGACACATGACGTTCACTGGCAGATGCGCCTATAAAAAAGGTTAGAGATTGGTCAAAATCAAAAAAATTTTCAAAAGTTAGGATCAAAATTAGTCAAAATTTGACCTTCCCTGAATCAGGGAAGCATTTTTTGCTTCGAAAATGTCAAATTCGGATTTCTCAAGTTTTTACCCCAGAGAGGGTCATTTTCAGAAAAAATTTTTTGGTGGCCCCCTATTGTGTTAGTAGCTCCTTAATTTGAATTCCAAGAAATGTATATGTTCAACCTTGTGATAATTCTTGTTCTTGAACGTCCAAATCACCTTCACCAAGCTCGGCTAGCTCATTTTCTTTATCTACAGCGGATTCAATTTGTTGCTCTTCGTGCGACTTTTCAATTGGCTGACTTGGTGCTGCTGCTGTTGTTGTTTGTTCGCCCTCGCATTCCTTGGGATCACTTTCGTACAGGATCTCTATATTGTCCAACACAGCTATGTCACCATGTTCTCCAACAAAGTTGCTAGCGACGAATACAATCTTGAACAAACCATTTTTTTTCATATAACGAATAAAAGCCTTACATCTATGAGTGAAGCCTTGGGCAGGACTAATTCCGTAAAGCCAAGGCCTTGCACCATAGGGAACTCTTGGCAGTTGAGAAGAGGATTAAAGTTGACGGAATTTGGGAATGATTCCCTTTGGCAAACTTGTAAAAGCACATTTTCCGACTGCCAATGTCTTAAAAAGGACCAGTCAAGTGGGAAAAAAGTTGCCAATTTTTGTTGATATTCAGAAAGTTCATGAAAAATGGAACATTTTTTGTTTTTACGGCATGTTCTGAATCGTTGTAGTTTTCGAGATAAGTGCGTTTGAAATTATTCATGTTTTTCGTTGTAATACACAAACTTTTTTGAATTTTTAAATCGATTTTGCACCGATTTTTTAAATTTTTATCAAATGAATATTGTAGCAGTTTTTTATAGCTAAATGAGACGAACAAAATGACACCCAAATTATCCAATTTGAAAATTGTTTTGGGTTATTGAAACGAAAACATGAATCAGAATTTTCGTTTCAATAACCCAAAACAGTATTCAAATTGGATAATTTTAGTGTCATGTGTTCGTCTTATTTAGCTATAAAAAATTGCTACAGTGATCATTTGATGAAAATTTAAAAAATCGATGCAAAAATCAATTTTTCGGCAAAAAATTCAAAAAAGTTTGTGTATTACAACGAAAAGCATGAACTTTCAAACGCAATTATCTCAAAAACTACAACGATTCAGAACATGCCGTAAAAACAAAAAATGCTCCATTTTTCATGAACTTTCCGATTATCAACAAAAATTGGCAACTTTTTTCCCACTCGACTGGTCCTTTAAATCATGGACATTTGAAAAAAATTTATGAAATGGTAGAATACCTAGCACGAACTCGAATCGGAGAGCTTGCACAGGCAATCGAGCATGAAGCAAATTGAGCTTCATCTGATGGTGCTGCACCAAGAGCATAAGCTACCAGGTATCTTCCTTCTATGCTGACATTCTTAAATCGTTGGCTATTCGGCACTCCACTCGCTAGCTGCCAATCGATCTGATCATCGGGCGCTGGTACGTTAGCCCAACAACAAGGTCTTTTTTCAAAGTCACATTGTAGTGCAGCACCATAAGAAACAGGCCCACCGCCTTCGGCATTATAGCCTTCAGAGCCGAACGGCGAGACATCAACCTGGTTGCCTACGAGCTCTAAAATAAATTGAAAATTTTTTGGAGCTATTGTGAAACAGGGGGGTCACCCCAGGGTCAAAAATCGAAAAAAGATTTTCTAAAATTTTTTTTAAATGACATATTTAGGGGTAATTTTATGCGAAAAATCGATTGCGCGCATTCCCGAAACGTGAAAACCTTTGTTTCACCCTTAAAAATTGTAAAATACGTATTTTTACCCCATATTTTCACATTTATTGACTTTAAACTTAATTTTTTTCTAATTTTTTGCTATTTGTTCAAAGGTTTTCACGCTTCGGGAATGCGCGCAATCGATTTTTCGCATAAAATTACCCCTAATATATCATTTTTTAATTTAAAAATTTTTTTCGATTTTTGACCCTTGGATGACCCCCCTGATCAGCTTCAAAATTTTCATATAAAATAATTGTTACGTTCAGAAAGTGGCGCATTATTCAGATTTTGAACCGGTATTTGTTCAAAAGGAGCCTGATTTGGAGCACCATGAGCGACAGGCCCACCTCCTGCCGGTGCATCTGGTGCAGGGAATTGATAGGTAGGACCTGCGGAAAATTGTCTAGGGTTTGAACTAATACATCCAATTACACCTAAACGAGTTTTTTTATAAAACAGCTTGGAAACAACAGCTATGAATCTTGCATAAATTTCAAGATTTTTAACTTTTGATACATTTTAAGAGTTATTCAGATTACAACTTTTGGTGCTCCACCCTTATAATGTTATAGAGTTGGGAAAACGAATCGATAAAAAAAAACCAACACCGAATCGCATGTTTGATAAACCAATATAAAAGTCCGAAACCGAAAAAAATCGATAAAAAACCGAACAATTCAACGACTTTGTTCAGCATATACTCGAATGAAAAGAAACGAAAGGGTTGAAGCGATACGAGTGAAACGATCGAATAAAACGATACGAATGAAACGATTTGTCTGAAACTGAATTACAAGAATTAAAACAATTCGGGTTTGAATTTGCTTGAATATTGACACGAAAACCCTGAATTTGGTTTAGTTATGTCGTTTCATTCGTATCGTTTCATTTATATCGTTTCATTCGTATCGTTTATTCGATCGTTAAATTCGTATCGTTCTATCCTCTTTGTTCCATTAGAGCCTATGTCCTTTTTTGAATTTGCCTGGATATTGACACGAAAATCCTGAATTTGGTTTCGTTCCATTATGTCGCTTCATTCGTATCATTTTATTTGTATCGTTTTATTCGATCGTTATATTCGCATCGTTCCATCCTCTTCGTCACATACAGGGTGATTGAAAAATTCTTAGGATAAAGAAGAATTTGGGGATGACGTGATGAATTTGATCTCATTGTTAAATTATTTATTTAATGTTATTTCTTGGTGTAATTTTGTTTTGTAAAATTTTTATTTGTTGATAAAATTTTGCTAAAAAACCAAAAAAAAGTCGAAAAAACGGTCGAAACCGAACCGATAGATAAAAAGTCGACTATTACAGAAATCGAAGGGTTGGAAAACCGATAGAAAAAATGAAACCGAAAGAAAAAAAAGTCGACCAAAACCGAAATCGATCGATTTTTATTCGTTTTCCTTTCTCTATAATGTTATATACAGGGTAATTAAAAAAAGAGAATTTTACGATTGTTTCAAAAATTTTCAAGTTTTTTAATTTTCACCACAATAAAAATACAGGAGTTTTTCTATGCGAGGAATCGATTGCGCGCATTGCCGAACCTTGAAAACGCTTTCCTGACCCCGGATTTTCGCTTCAATACATATGCCTCTTCTCTGAATCAGGGAAGCGTTTTCAAGGTTCGGCAATGCACGCAATCGATTTCTCGCATAGAAAACCTCCTATAGGGTTATTTTGGTGAAAATTAAAAAACCTTAAATTTTTCAAAAAATCGCAAAATTGAGGATCATTTTTTAATTTTTTTAATATGAGGATCATTTTTTTAAATCACGCTGTGCATCAAACGTACCTTCGAATATTAGCAAAGCCGACAGCAGCAAGATTGAGCGCATGGCTGAAAATCGGTTTCATAAATTAATTAACAGCTAAACGAGAAATAAAAAGCGAATCATGCTGTTTGAATAATGTTTGAGAAACTCGGAAATCCGATGACAGGATTTAAAAGGGAAGTTTCGGTTCCCATCTATTGATGAATAGACTATCGGAGGGANGCGCATGGCTGAAAATCGGTTTCATAAATTAATTAACAGCTAAACGAGAAATAAAAAGCGAATCATGCTGTTTGAATCATGTTTGAGAAACTCGGAAATCCGATGACAGGATTTAAAAGGGAAGTTTCGGTTCCCATCTATTGATGAATAGACTATCGGAGGGATTAATCGTCTTGAACAAGTGGAAAACCAATTAAACTCCGTTCGAGAGGTAGAGAGATATCCATAAAAGAAACGACAACTACTTGGAGTATAACCCAGGAAAATTATGAGGGAATGTAAGGGAAAAAAATGAGCACGGTCCTATCTTTTCGATGTGGGAACAAAAAAACCTCAATCCTTTTCTTATTCTATCCTGTTACATAATTCTTTGTCGTTGCATTCTTGCGTAATAATGAGCGGAAGTTTGAGGATGCGCTACGGGCAACTAAAAATCGGAACCCATTGCCATTGATGAATTTTGTCGAACAAAGCAAGGGAAACGGACCGATTGAATTTTTTACAATGATCGTGGGATGTCGACCGTAAAACAAACTCATGCGAAAATCGCGTCTTAATGCTTCAGTATAATAAAATTTATAACCGAATTTAAAAGACCAATCTAGTGGGAAAAAACTTGCCATTTTTGTTGATATTCGAAAAGTTTATGAAAAATGGAGATTTTTTGTTTTTACGACACTTTCTGAATCGTTGTAGTTTTCGAGATAATTGCGTTTGAAATTTGAATTTACGTACATGTTTTCGTTGTAATACACAAATTTGGTGAAATTTTTGCGGAAAAATCGATTTTTTAAATTTTCATCCAATGAACCTAGTAGCAGTTTTTTTTATAGATTTTTGTTGTTCAAAAATTCGATTTTTCACAAAAAAATTCAATTTTTTGACCGAAATTCGATTTTTGCTCAAAAATTTGATTTTTCACAAAAAATTCAATTTTTAGACCCAAATTCGAATTTTGTTCAAAAATTCAATTTTTAGACTAAAATTTGATTTTTGAGCCAAAATTCGATTTTTCATGAAAAATTCAATTTTTCTACAAAAATTCAATTTTTCACAACAAAATTCAATTTTTCGACCAAAATTCGATTTTTGCTCAAAAATTTGATTTTTCACAAAAAATTCAATTTTTAGACCCAAATTCGATTTTTCACAACAAAATTCAATTTTTCGACCAAACTTCGATTTTTGAGCAAAAATTTATTTTTTTAATTTTAAGAAAATTTTTTTTTAATTTATAAAATTTACGATTTTTCCGCAAAAAATTCAAAAAAATTTGTGTATTACAACGAAAAGCTTGTACACAAATTCAGAATTTCAAACGCAATTATCTCGAAAACTACAACAATTCAGAACGTACCGTAAAAACAAAACATGCTCTATTTTTCATGAACTTTCCGAATATCAACAAAAATCGGCAACTTTTTTCCCACTGGACCGGTTCTTTAAATCCAAACAATTGAAAAATTTCAATATCTAAAATATGATGATGATCCGCATATCCACTTTCAATAATCGCAACATCAATATCAGCGCCTTCTACTTCTCGTTCCATTTATC
>OZJO01006970.1:0-24293 GCA_900406225.1 Acrobeloides nanus
CGAATCCACCCGCCCTGCACGTGCGTGAGGCATGGATTCGCCGACGAAGAGTGGATTCGGCGAAACGAGGGGGTGGGAGAGCGCGGCGTGAGCGTGGGGAGAGCGCGCGGCGTGAGCGCGGGAGAGCGCCGCGAGAGCGCCGCTAGAGCGCCTCGAGAGCGTCGGGTGGGTGGGCGGCAGAGAAGGAGGCGCGGGAGCGCGCGGCATTGGGCGGGCTGGGAGGGCGCGCGGCATTGAGTGAGGTGCGAGGGTGCGCGGAGGACGGGCGGGGAGGGGGAGGCGCGCCGAGGAGCGACGCGCGGTTATACCGCAGCAACCGAAACTCGTCAAGAATCGTGCTGGACATGTCGCCCAGAACGACGTATAGTCAGTAGTTGCGCTCTGTCTCCCCCTGCCTTCATATGGTGGTCGGCTGCTGCGCTCGTGCCCCCGCAGATAGCGGCGTGCGGTGCGAGACCGGGGGAGAGAGCACTCCACCTGACGACAAGGACGATGAGCCCCGTATCGGGCCTCTGGAGGTTACCCCTTGGCTGCCGCGCCCAACGCATCCGCCCCCACCACCCCCAAGAACGGACGCGCGGCTTCGCGCCTCTCGTTCGCGAAGATCAACGACACGCTGACGGTCCCCGACCTGCTGGCGCTGCAGACCGAGTCGTTCGACTGGCTCGTCGGCAACACCACCTGGAAGGCGCGGGTCGCCGAGGCCAAGGCCGCCGGTCGCACCGATGTGCCCGAGCGCAGCGGCCTCGACGAGATCTTCGAGGAGATCTCGCCGATCGAAGACCTCAGCGAGACGATGCAGCTGAGCTTCACCAACCCGTACCTCGAGCCCGAGAAGTACTCCATCGAGGAGTGCAAGGAGCGCGGCAAGACCTACGCCGCCCCGCTCTACGTCGAGGCCGAGTTCATGAACCACCAGACCGGTGAGATCAAGACGCAGACGGTCTTCATGGGCGACTTCCCGCTCCAGACCGACAAGGGCACGTTCATCATCAACGGCACCGAGCGCGTCGTCGTCTCGCAGCTCGTCCGCTCGCCGGGCGTCTACTTCGACAAGGTCGCCGACAAGACCAGCGACAAGGACATCGTGTCCGCGCGCGTCATCCCCAGCCGCGGCGCCTGGCTCGAGTTCGAGATCGACAAGCGCGACCAGGTGGGTGTGCGCATCGACCGCAAGCGCAAGCAGTCGGTCACCGTCTTCCTCAAGGCCCTGGGCCTCACGAGCGAGGACATCCTGACCGAGTTCGCCGGCTTCGACTCGATCGCCGAGACGCTCTCGAAGGACACCATCCTCACCAAGGAAGACGCCCTCCGCGACATCTACCGCAAGCTGCGTCCGGGCGAGCAGGTCGCCGCCGAGGCCGCTCGCGCGCTGCTCGACAACTTCTACTTCTCGCCGAAGCGCTACGACCTCGCGAAGGTCGGCCGCTACAAGCTGAACCAGAAGCTCGGCATCGACAAGCCGCTCACCGACTCGGTGCTCACGGTCGCCGACATCGTCGCGACCATCAAGTACCTCGTCGCACTGCACCGCGGCGACAAGACCTTCGAGGGTGTGCGCGCCGGTAAGCCGGCCGACATCCGCATCGACGTCGACGACATCGACAACTTCGGCAACCGTCGCATCCGCGCGGTCGGCGAGCTGATCCAGAACCAGGTCCGCACGGGTCTGTCCCGCATGGAGCGTGTCGTCCGCGAGCGCATGACCACGCAGGACATCGAGGCCATCACCCCGCAGACGCTGATCAACGTGCGCCCCGTCGTCGCCGCGATCAAGGAGTTCTTCGGGACGTCGCAGCTGTCGCAGTTCATGGATCAGAACAACCCGCTCGCGGGTCTGACCCACAAGCGCACGCTGTCGGCGCTCGGCCCCGGCGGTCTGTCGCGTGAGCGCGCAGGCGTCGAGGTGCGCGACGTGCACCCCTCGCACTACGGCCGCATGTGCCCGATCGAGACGCCGGAAGGCCCGAACATCGGTCTGATCGGCCGTATGGCGACCTTCGGCCGCATCAACGCGTTCGGCTTCATCGAGACCCCGTACCGCAAGGTCGTCGCGGGCCGCGTCACCGAGCAGATCGACTACCTCACCGCCAGCGAGGAGAACGAGTTCCGTGTCGCCCCGGCCAGCACCCCGCTGAACGCCGACGGCACGTTCTCGCAGGACCGCGTCCTCGCCCGTCGTGGCGACGGCGGCGAGGTCGACCTGTTCCCGGCCGACGAGATCGGTTACATGGATGTCTCGCCCCGCCAGATGGTGTCGGTCGCGACCTCGCTCATCCCGTTCCTCGAGCACGACGACGCCAACCGCGCCCTCATGGGTGCGAACATGCAGCGCCAGGCCGTGCCGCTCGTGCGCAGCGAGTCGCCCGTGGTCGGCACCGGCATGGAGGGCTTCGCGGCCATCGACGCCGGTGACGTGGTCACCGCGCAGAAGTCGGGTGTCGTGCTCGAGGTGTCGGCCGACGTCGTCACCATCCAGCTCGACGAGGGCGGCACGCAGGACTACTTCCTGCGCAAGTTCGACCGCTCGAACCAGGGCACGTCGTACAACCAGCGCGTGGTCGTCTCGGCCGGCGAGCGCATCGAGGCCGGCGAGGTCATCGCCGACGGCCCCGCCACCGAGAACGGCGAGCTCGCTCTCGGCAAGAACCTGCTGGTCGCGTTCATGACGTGGGAGGGCCACAACTTCGAGGACGCCATCATCCTCAGCCAGGACCTCGTGAAGGACGACACCCTCTCCTCGATCCACATCGAGGAGTACGAGGTCGACGCCCGCGACACGAAGCTCGGCAAGGAGGAGATCACCCGTGACCTCCCCAACGTCAGCCCCGACCTGCTGAAGGACCTCGACGAGCGCGGCATCATCCGCATCGGCGCCGAGGTGCGTCCCGGCGACATCCTCGTCGGCAAGGTCACGCCGAAGGGCGAGACCGAGCTGAGCGCCGAGGAGCGCCTGCTGCGCGCCATCTTCAACGAGAAGAGCCGCGAGGTGCGCGACACCTCGCTCAAGGTTCCTCACGGTGAGCAGGGCACGATCATCGCGGTCAAGGAGTTCAACGCCGAGGAGGGCGACGACGAGCTCGGCTCGGGCGTCAACCGCCGCGTCGTCGTCTACATCGCCCAGAAGCGCAAGATCACCGAGGGCGACAAGCTCGCGGGCCGCCACGGCAACAAGGGCGTCATCGCGAAGATCCTCCCGGTCGAGGACATGCCGTTCCTCCGCGACGGCACCCCGGTCGACGTGATCCTGAACCCGCTCGGCATCCCCGGCCGCATGAACTTCGGCCAGGTGCTCGAGACCCACCTCGGGTGGATCGCGAAGCAGGGCTGGAAGGTCGAGGGCACCCCGGAATGGGCCGCCCAGCTGCCGAAGGCCGCGTTCGAGGCCGCGCCGAACACGAAGGTCGCGACCCCCGTGTTCGACGGTGCGTTCGAGGAGGAGATCGCGGGTCTGCTCGACTCGACGAACCCGACGCGCGACGGCGACCGCCTCATCGACCGCTCGGGCAAGACCACGCTGTTCGACGGCCGCTCCGGCGAGCCGTTCCCGGCGCCCATCTCGGTCGGCTACATGTACATCCTGAAGCTGCACCACCTGGTCGACGACAAGATCCACGCCCGCTCGACCGGCCCCTACTCGATGATCACGCAGCAGCCGCTGGGTGGTAAGGCGCAGTTCGGTGGCCAGCGCTTCGGTGAGATGGAGGTGTGGGCCCTCGAGGCCTACGGCGCCGCGTACGCGCTGCAGGAGCTCCTGACCATCAAGTCCGACGACATCCTCGGCCGCGTGAAGGTCTACGAGGCGATCGTCAAGGGCGAGAACATCCAGGAGCCCGGCATCCCGGAGTCGTTCAAGGTGCTCATGAAGGAGATGCAGTCGCTCTGCCTGAACGTCGAGGTGCTCTCGGCGGACGGCACGGCGGTGAACCTCCGCGACACGGATGACGACGCCTTCCGCGCGGCGGAGGAGCTCGGCATCAACATCTCCACCCGGTTCGAGACCTCGTCGATCGACGAGATCTGAACCCGGCCAGGCAAGAACTGAATTTCGACACAGGAGAATTCGTGCTCGACGCAACAACTTTCGATGAGCTTCGCATCGGCCTGGCCACCGCCGACGACATCCGTCGTTGGTCCTTCGGTGAGGTCAAGAAGCCCGAGACCATCAACTACCGCACGCTGAAGCCCGAGAAGGACGGGCTCTTCGGCGAGCAGATCTTCGGCCCCTCCCGCGACTGGGAGTGCGCCTGCGGCAAGTACAAGCGCGTGCGCTTCAAGGGCATCGTCTGCGAGCGTTGCGGCGTGGAGGTCACCAAGAGCTCCGTCCGCCGTGAGCGCATGGGCCACATCGAGCTGGCCGCCCCGGTCACGCACATCTGGTACTTCAAGGGCGTTCCCTCGCGTCTCGGGCACCTGCTCGACATGGCGCCGAAGGACCTCGAGAAGGTCATCTACTTCGCCGCGTACATGGTCATCTCGGTCGACGAAGACGCTCGTCACCGTGACCTGCCCACGCACGAGGGCCACATCCGCAACGAGCTGAGGACGATCGCCGATCGTCGTGACTCCCGCATCGCGACCCGTCTCGCGAAGCTGGAGGAGGAGCTCGCCGCGCTCGAGGCCGAGGGTGCGAAGGCCGACCAGAAGAAGAAGGTCAAGGACGCCGCCGAGAAGGACATGGCGACGATCCGCAAGAATGCGGACGAGCAGATCGCCAAGCTCGAGCGCGTGTGGGAGGAGTTCCGCACGCTCGCTGTCGGCCAGCTCAAGAGCGAGGACGAGGTCTTCAACGAGCTCTACGACCGCTTCGGCCAGTACTTCGAGGCGCACATGGGCGCCGAGGCGATCAAGCGTCGCCTCGAGGAGTTCGACCTGCAGACCGAGGCCGACAACCTGCACCTGCAGATCGCCGAGGGCAAGGGCCAGCGCAAGATCCGCGCGATCAAGCGCCTGAAGGTCGTCAACTCGTTCCTGTCGACGGGCATGAGCCCGGCCGCCATGGTGCTCGACGTCGTTCCGGTGATCCCGCCGGAGCTGCGTCCGATGGTGCAGCTCGACGGTGGCCGCTTCGCGACATCCGATCTCAACGACCTCTACCGTCGCGTGATCAACCGCAACAACCGTCTCCGTCGCCTGATCGACCTGGGTGCGCCCACGATCATCGTGAACAACGAGAAGCGGATGCTGCAGGAGGCCGTCGACGCGCTGTTCGACAACGGTCGTCGTGGTCGTCCTGTCACGGGCACGGGCAACCGTGCGCTGAAGTCGCTGTCCGACATGCTCAAGGGCAAGCAGGGCCGCTTCCGTCAGAACCTGCTCGGCAAGCGCGTGGACTACTCGGGCCGTTCGGTCATCATCGTGGGCCCGCAGCTCAAGCTCCACCAGTGCGGTCTGCCCAAGCAGATGGCGCTCGAGCTGTTCAAGCCGTTCGTGATCAAGCGCCTCATCGAGCTGCAGCACTCGCAGAACATCAAGGCCGCCAAGCGCGCCGTCGAGCGCACGCGTCCCGAGGTCTGGGACGTGCTCGAGGAGATCATCCGCGAGCGCCCGGTGCTGCTGAACCGTGCCCCCACGCTCCACCGTCTGGGCATCCAGGCGTTCGAGCCGCAGCTCGTCGAGGGCAAGGCCATCCAGCTCCACCCGCTCGTGTGCGCCGCCTTCAACGCGGACTTCGACGGTGACCAGATGGCCGTGCACCTGCCGCTGTCGGTCGAGGCCCAGGCCGAGGCCCGCATCCTGATGCTCGCCTCGAACAACATCCTCAAGCCGTCGGACGGCCGCCCGGTGACCCTGCCCTCGCAGGACATGATCATCGGCCTGCACCACCTGACCACGGTCAAGGAGGGCGCCGCCGGTGAGGGTCGCGTGTTCGGCTCGGTCGGCGAGGCGATCCTCGCGAAGGACGAGGGCACGCTCGACATCCAGGCGAAGGTGCGCATCCGCGTTCCGGGGCTGACGTTCCTCGAGGGCCAGGCGCCCGAGGGCTACGAGCGCCACGGTCTGCTGGATGCCTCGCTCGGCCAGGCGATCTTCAACGACACCCTCCCCAAGGGCTTCCCGTTCGTTCGCGAGCAGGCCGACAAGGGCAAGCTGTCGCAGATCGTCAACAAGCTGGCCGAGGAGTACCCGCGCGTCGAGGTGGCCGCTTCGCTCGACCGCATCAAGGACGCCGGCTTCTACTGGGCGACCCGTTCGGGCGTCACGGTGGCGCTGAGTGACGTTCTCACCCCGCCGAACAAGGCCGAGATCATCGCCGGCTACGAGACGCAGGCCGCGAAGGTGCAGGGTCAGTACGACAAGGGTCTGACGACCGACGCGGAGCGCCGCGCCGAGCTCATCAAGATCTGGACCGAGGCCACCGACGAGGTGCAGAAGGCGATGCGCGCCAACTTCCCCGACGAGAACACCATCAACCGCATGGTGTCCTCGGGTGCTCGTGGTAACTGGCTGCAGATCCGCAACATCGCGGGTATGCGTGGTCTGGTGAACAACCCGAAGGGTGAGATCATCGCCCGTCCGATCATCTCCTCGTACCGCGAGGGTCTGTCGGTGGCGGAGTACTTCATCGCGACGCACGGTGCCCGTAAGGGTCTGGCCGACACCGCTCTGCGTACCGCCGACTCGGGTTACCTGACCCGTCGTCTGGTGGATGTCTCGCAGGACGTCATCATCCGCGAGGAGGACTGCGGCACGACCAAGGGTCTCGAGCTGCCGATCGCCTCGGTCGGCGCCGACGGCGTCCTCATCAAGGACCCGAACGTCGAGAACTCGGTGTTCGCCCGCACTCTGGCCGCCGACGCGGTCTCGGAGTCGGGTGAGGTGCTGGCCCCGGCCGGCTCCGACGTGGGCGACGTGCTCATCAACAGCCTGGTCGAGGCGGGCGTCACCGCCATCAAGGTGCGCTCGGTGCTCACCTGCGACTCGGCCGTCGGTGTCTGCGCGAAGTGCTACGGCCGTTCGCTCGCGACCGGCAAGGTCGTCGACATCGGCGAGGCGGTCGGCATCATCGCGGCCCAGTCGATCGGTGAGCCCGGCACGCAGCTGACGATGCGTACGTTCCACACCGGTGGTTCGGCATCGGCCGAGGACATCACGCAGGGTCTGCCGCGTGTCCAGGAGCTGTTCGAGGCGCGTACCCCCAAGGGCGCGTCGCCGATCGCCGAGTCCGACGGTCGCATCACGATCGAGGAGACCGAGAAGCAGAAGAAGGTCATCCTGACGCCCGACAGCGGCGACGAGCCGCATGTCTACCCGGTGCTCAAGCGCGCGACGCTCCTGGTCGAGGACGGCCAGCACGTGACCGTCGGTCAGCCGCTGCAGGTCGGCACGCTCGACCCGAAGGAGATCATGCGCGTGCAGGGCGCCCGCGAGGTGCAGAAGTACCTCGTCGGCGGTGTGCAGGGCGTGTACCGCTCGCAGGGTGTGCCGATCCACGACAAGCACATCGAGGTCATTGTGCGTCAGATGCTCCGCAAGGTCACCGTGGTCGACCACGGCGACACCGGACTCCTTCCGGGTGAGCTCGTCGACTCGCGTCGCTTCATCGACATCAACCGCGAGTCGGTGTCGGAGGGCAAGCGTCCCGCGTCGGGCCGTCCTGAGCTGATGGGTATCACGAAGGCGTCGCTCGCGACGGAGTCGTGGCTGTCGGCCGCGTCGTTCCAGGAGACGACCCGCGTGCTCACGCAGGCCGCCATGGAGGGCAAGCGCGACCCGCTGGTCGGTCTCAAGGAGAACGTCATCATCGGAAAGCTCATCCCCGCGGGAACCGGTCTGTCGAAGTACCGGAACGTCACGGTGGAGGCCACGGAGGAGGCGAAGAGCGAGCGGTACCCCAATCGCATCTTCGCGTCGGACGGCGCGTACAGCGACGCCGACTTCACCTACGTCGACTACGACAGCTTCTCGACGGACGACATCGCTCCCGGTACCTACAACTGAGAGTGAGCGGATGCCGCGGCATCCGTCTCGACCGAAGCGCCCCGGCTCGTGCCGGGGCGCTTCGGCGTTTCCGGGTGCATCCGCCGCGCGCCGTTTCCGGCGTGTCGGCCGCGGGGTCCGTACCGTGGGGGCGGGAGGTGCGGATGGCGCGGGTGGGTGGACGCAACGAGGTCATCGCGTGGATCATCGGGCTGCTGTCGGTGGCCGTGGTGCTCGCGCTGCTCGTGCTGGCGCTGCCGGCGTTGCCGTTCGGCGCGGGGTTCGTGTCGCAGCTGCTCGGCCAGTCGCGTCCGACGACGTCGCCGACGGTCGATGCGACCGAGGCTGCCCTGCCGACGACGGGATGCGGGCCGTATCTGGGCGATGCGCTGTGGCAGTCGGTGGCGCTGCGTCGGGGCGTGCAGCTGGTGGAGGCCAAGGATGCACCGACGAGCGCGGCGAAGGACCTCGTGGGCGCACTCTCGCCGCAGGTGCAGCTCTCGTGCGCGTTCACGGGCCCGGGTGGGACCGAGAAGATCGTGACGTCGATCTCGACAGTGACCGTGGGTGCCGAGCAGGTGGCGATCGCGGCGCTGGGGAGCACCGGATTCCAGTGCGTGCCGTTCGGTCAGGGCACCCGCTGCACCCGCACGATCGGGGCGGTCACCGAGGACGACGTCATCGAGGGGCAGACGTGGCTGTCGACGACCTTCACGAACTGGCGGCCGCTCGGTTACACCGAGGCGTTCGCGGCGAAGATCTGGCCGAAGTAAGCGGATGCCGCGGCATCCGCGCCGGCGGGTGGGGGGCGGTCAGCCCCAGAGGTGCGCGACGATCGCGGCGGTGTACCCGGTGGGGGCGAGGTTCGACCAGAGGGTGTCGAGCAGCACGCCGTCCTTCCAGAACACGGTGCGCCCGTCCATGACGGGGTAGGTGGCGTCCTTCCAGGTCTTGCCGCAGCGTGAGCCGCCGTTCTCGGGGTAGCAGTCGAACTTCTGGTCGACCTGCAGCGTGGCGAACAGGGTGGCCGCGTCGCTCTGCGAGAGCTTCGAGATGCGGGTGCTGATGCCGGTGGTGTCCGATTTCGGGTCCCGCCAGTTGCACACGAGCGATCCGTCGGCCTGCACTCCGCCGCCGACGGCCGGGTCGTTGAGGGGAGTCTTGCCGAGCTGGGTCAGCACGTCGGCGGTGAGCAGAGACCGGCAGTCGGTGGGGATCGCGATGGGGGTGGCGGACGGCTCGGGACTCGGGGTGACCAGAGCGGATGCCGCCGGCGTCGGCGTCGCGCCGGCGGTCGGTGTCGCGCTCGAGCCCTCGGGTGACGGCGTGACGGCACGCGGCGGTGCGGTGTAGCTGCCGCAGCCCGCCAGGGCGAGTCCGGCCGCGAGCAGGAGGGCGACGGCGGGCAGACGGCGGGTGGGCATGCTGGGAGGGTAACCCGCGGCATCCGCCTCTCGGCCCGTCACACCCGGACCGTCGCCGGATCGTGTCGCGGTGTGGCGTGGGAGGTGTGTGGTTCCGGCGCGTCGCGCGGGTGCGGCGGTACCCTCGCTTTGCGGACGCACGTCCGCGTGAGGAGCAAGGTCTGATGAGCGACGCCACCCCGAAGGACACCGACGCCGCACCGGAGCGGCCGGTCTCCGACGCCTCCGTCGAGACGGCGCCCGAGGCCGCGCCGGTCGTCGAGGCCGCCCCGGCGTCGGCCGCCGACACCCCTGCGACAGCCGAGCCGGTCGTGGTCGAGCCGGTCGTCGCCGAGCCGGTCGCCGCTGAGCCCGTCGTGGTCGAACCCGCCGCCGAGCCCGTCTTCATCGAACCCGCGCCGGTCGCCGAGACCGCGGCATCGGACTCGACCCCGTGGTACGAGCGTCCCGAGGTCGTCGCCGCCGCAGCCGCGGCGCCCGAACCCGCCTATGTTCCGGCAGCCGCGTACTCCGCCGAGACCACGACACTCGCTGAGCAGCCGCCGACCGTCGCCTACGCGCCGAGCCCGATCTTCGTGCAGGCGCCCGAAGCGCCGCTTCCGCGCGGCAACCGCGCCGCCGCCGGTGGCATCGGTCTGATCGCGGCTGTCGCGTTCGGCGTGGTGCTGGCCGTCGCCACGCTCATCAGCGGTTTCGTCGACCGCACCGTCGACTTCGGCAATGTCGGCACCGCCGCCTTGGCGCTGCTGCCGAGCTGGTCGTTCTGGCTGCCGATCGCCGCGTTCTTCGTCGCATTTTGGTTCCTCGGGGCGATCCTCAATCGCGCCCGCTGGGGACTGTGGGTGATCTTCGGCATCCTCGTCGGCGTGGCCGCGTGGGCCGGCGTCGTGCTGGGTGCGCTCATCGATGCGCCGTTCTGGCAGCTGACGGCACGCCAGACCCTCACGCTCGCCGAGGCCAACGTGCTCACGCCCCTCTCGGTCGTCGCATTCATCGCCGGTCGTGAGCTGACCATCTGGTTCGCGGCGTGGGTCGCGGCCCGCGGACGTCGCATCACCGCGCTGAACGAGGAGGCGCAGGCCGAGTACGAGCGCACGCTCGAGGCGGGTCCCCAGCTCGTGCACCAGGCCTGATCGCCGCCGGAGCGATCGGATGCCGCGGCGCCTCGTGGTCGCGATGGCCACGGTGCTGTTCGTGGCGCTGGTGGTCTGCGGGTTCGGCTTCGGCACGCTGCTGACCGATGTCGACGTGGTGTCGGCAGGCGGCGTCGGACCGGTGCCGGGAGCGTTGGCGGTCGTGGCGGCAGCGGGCGCCCTGGCGCTCGTGATCCTTCCGCCCGGGCGAGCGGTCGTGGCGGTGCCGGCCGCCGTCGCGGCGGCCTTCCTCTCCTACGCGGTGGTTCTCGGTGCGGGGGTGCTCGTCGCCTCGAGCGATCCGGCGGTGGCGTTGTCGGCCGTCGGGCGGGCCGCGGCATCCTGGCCCGGACTCGTCGTGGCGGGCGCGGCGGCGCTCGCCGCGCTGTCGGTACGGGTGTTCACTCCCCGTCGCGGCTGACCAGATCGGATGCCGCACCGCGCGCCCCGTGACCGTGGGCGTCGGGCGCACTACCGTGTTCTCCTGTGGAGCGTTCGCTCGAGACACAGGTCAGCCAGGCGGTGGACGCCTGGCTGCGCTGGCTGCCGCGGTGGGAGCCGGCGACGCATCGGGGTCGGTCCGCACCGTGCCGACGCTGCTTCGGCTCGCCGGTGCTGTCGGCCGCGGGTCTCGGCTCGGACGTGCCGCACGGCGTGCAGCACGGGCTGTCGACCCGGGTCAAGGCGATCGTCGATCACGCGGTCGCCGACTACACGGCCAAGAACCTGCCGCTGCTGAACGCCGAACTCGACCAGCAGGCCGCCCGCAACCGGGAGCGCACCTACCGCCCGACCGAGGGGCTCGAGCCCGAGTTCGAGGGCATGCCGCTGGACCCCGACCCCGTTCCGGGGATGCCGTTCCTGTTCACGATCGCGGGGCTTGCCGCCGAGGCCGACGGGGATGTCCCGAGCCTGCCGCCTCTCTCGGACGAGGCCAAGGCCGCGCTTCGACAGGAGGTCGGCCTCGCCGACGACTACGCGAACATGGTCGGCCGCGAGGTGTGCAGCATCCTTCTGCACCATCGCATCCGCATCCAGGCCGCGGTCGCCGAGTACGTCGAGCCGCAGATCGCGCTGATGCTCGAGGAGCTCACCCGCACCCTCGACGCCCCGTTCTGGGCCGATCCCGATGCGGATGCCGGGGGCACCACCCCGCTCGTCTGAGCCATCCACAACGCCGTGTCAAGCGTCCGGGGGCGACCTATCGCTTTGTTAGCATGAGCGGGCTCCGGGGCGCACCACACCACCCACACCGCTTCGCGTGACCGGAGGACGGTTCCGGGGGTTCGATGATGGCGCAGCGCATGCCTTCCGCGCCGCCCGTCCTGCCCGGGCTGACCTACGTGAGACCTCTCGGATCCGGCGGATTCGCCGACGTCTTCCTCTATGCGCAGGACATGCCGCGCCGACAGGTCGCCGTGAAGGTGCTGCCGAGCGATGTCGGCGACCCCGACCTGCTTCGCATGTTCAACGCCGAGGCCGACGTGCTCGCGCACCTGTCGGCGCACCCCTCGATCGTCACCGTCTACCAGGCCGGCATCTCGGCCGACGGACGCCCGTACATCGTGATGGAGTACTGCCCCGGGTCGCTCGCTCAGCGGTACCGCCTCGAGCGGCTGCCGGTCGACGATGTGCTCGCCACGGGTGTGCGCATGGCGAGCGCCCTCGAGTCGGCGCACCGTGCCGGCCTCATCCACCGCGACGTCAAGCCCAGCAACATCCTCGTGACGACCTTCGGCTCACCGGTGCTCGCCGACTTCGGCATCGCGTCGGCGCTCGCCCGCTCCTCGAGCGAGGAGGTGCTCGCGATGTCGATCCCGTGGAGCGCGCCCGAGGTCGTCGAGGAGCAGAGCAGCGGCACGATCTCGAGCGAGGTGTGGAGTCTCGGCGCCACCGTCTATTCGCTTCTCGCCGGCCACAGCCCGTTCGAACGACGTGAACGCGGGCAGAACTCGAAGGACCAGCTGCGCCGACGCATCGCCCGGGCGAGCTACACCGAGATCGCCCGCACCGACGTGCCCGCCGAGCTGCAGCAGGTGCTGCAGCGGGCGATGAGCCGGGATCCACGGAAGCGGTATCCGACGGCGTTGGCCTTCGCCGAGGCGCTGCGCGAGGTGCAGCGCGACCTCGGCCTGGCTCTGACCCCCCTCGAGGTGGCGCAGGGTGAGTGGGAGCCCGGGGTCGCCGCGGTCGATCTGACGGATGCCACGCTCCGCGGCAGCGTGCGCTCGCACGTCGTCCACGACTCACGCCGCAAGAAGCGGGAGCAGTCCGGTGTGCGCGGGCTCGCGCGCGATGAGGACTCCGACATCTCCGCGCCGACGCGCGGCGGTGCGCGGGTGCCCTGGGTGCTGGCCGGTGTCGCGGCCGCGGCGGTGGCCGCTCTGGTCGTGATGGTCGTGCTCGTCGTGGTCGGAGTGATCTGAGTGCGGCGCGTCGGGATCATCGCCACCGTCTCCGCGGTGGTGGTCGCCGGTCTCGTCGTCGCGCTCGCGGTGGTGTGGCCAGGTCTCGATGCGCAGGAGACGCCGAAGTACGACACCTCGGTGTGGGCGCTGCAGACCGGCGACGGCCGGCGGTACGCGCGGGTGAACACCAGCATCGGAGAGCTCGACACCGTGCGCTCGATCAGCAACCCGAGCGAGGTGGCGCAGGGACCTGACGGGGCGTACCTCTACTCGGACAGCTTCACGAAGCTCACGAAGATCGACCCCGCGCAGCCGGTGAACCTCGACGAGGAGACCCTGCGCGCATCCGACTCGACACCGTCGGGAACGAAGGATGTCGCCACCTCCGGCGACTTCGCGGCCTACCTGACCGACGCGGGCGCCGTGTTCGCGGGCCGGCTGTCCACAGGATCGTCGAGCCTCGTCGACCCGGACGCCGCCACCGACAACGCGCCCCAGTTTGCGGCGGATGCGATCGCGGTCGATGCCCGCGGCCGGCTGTACGCCTATTCGAAGCGCGACAAGCAGGTGCTCGTCTACGACATCGTCACGGGGAAGCAGCTGCGCCGGGACGACGCGAGCGCGATCGATCCGGCGACGCCGCTGATCTCGGCCGCGGGGGACACGTGGGTGCTGGTGGGCGCCGACACCGGCGACGTCCTCGTGCAGGGGCGCGCCGCCGAGAAGATCCCGGTCACCGGCACGGCCGTGGTCGGGGCACCCTCCACCTCCGTGGGTGCGGTCTACGTCGCGTCGGCCTCGGCACTCGTGAGCGTGCCGGTCGACGGGTCGTCCCCGCGGGTCGAGGAGGGGTCCGAAGGAGGCGCGAGCCTCGGTGTTCCGGCGACCCCCGTCGTGCACGACGGCGAGGTCTTCGCGGCGTGGGTCGGCACGGGCGCCGACGGCGGGGTGCTGTGGAGCTCGAAGACCGGTCGCAAGACGCTCGACTACGGCGGATTGAGCCTCCCCAACGACGTGCGCCCGGCGTTCGTGCAGAGCGCGAACGCGGTCATCCTCAACGAGACGCGCTCCGGATGGGTGTGGCTCGTGCCCGACGGCACCCTCGTGACATCCAGCCAGGACTGGTCGCTGGATGATCGCACCGATCCGACGCAGGCGCAGAGCGATCAGCAGCAGCAGGTGGTCATCGACCCGAAGCCGCCGATCGCGGAGCCCGACACGTTCGGGGTGAGAGCGGGCGCTCTCGTGTCGCTGCCGGTCCTCCTGAACGACCACGACCCCAACCAGGACGTGCTGAGCATCGATCCGGCCTCCGTCACCGGACTCGATCCCGGCTTCGGCACCCTCAGCATCACCGACAACCGTCAGCAGTTCGCCGTGCAGGTCGCGCCGGGTGCGAGCGGCACGGCCACGTTCCAGTACGCGGTGAGCGACGGCACGACCTCCGACGGCCTTCTCTCGAAGCCGACGACCGTGACGCTGACCGTCGTGCCGCCGTCCCAGGACGGTGCGCCGGTGTGGTGCGGCGTCGAGAAGTGCCTGCAGCCGTGGCCGACCCCGGAGGTCGCGCGAGGGGGCACAGTGACGGTGCCGGTGCTGCCCGGCTGGGTCGACCCCGAGAGCGACCCGGTGTTCCTGCTGAGCGTGCAGAACCCGTCGGGCGTCGGCACCGTCGCGGCATCCCCGTCGGGGGAGGTCGTCTATCAGCACGCCGACGACGGGTCGGGTGGCGAGCAGCAGATCGACCTCATCGTCACCGTGTCGGATACGACCGGCAAGACCGCCGAGCGCACGCTGACGATCAGGGTGACGCCCCAGCCGAAGCTCACCGTGCAGTCGTTCGCGTCGGTCGACGTCGTCGGCGCGGGTACCGAGATCGACGTGGCCCCGCACGTGACGGGTACGGCGGGTTCACTGCACCTCACCTCGGTGCGGGTGCTCGATCAGGCCGCCGCGAGCGCGACGATCGTGGACGGCTCGACCCGTTTCGACTTCTCGGCGCAGGCGGCGGGCACCTATCGCGTCGACTTCACGGTCTCCGATGGGCAATCGGATGCCACGGGCACCGCCAAGATCACCCTGCTCCCCGCCGACGCGCCCGCGCAGCTGGCGACGGCCCCGGTCGTCGCGTTCGTGCATCCGCAGCAGGACGCCACCCTCGACGTGCTGAAAGCCGTCTCGAACCCGACCGGCCGGGTGCTTCTGATCAACGACATCGTCGGCACCGCGGCGTCGGGGGCGAGCCTGTCCGTGGACGGTGTGGGTCAGAGCTACATCCGCGTCTCGGGTACGACGGCGACGGGCGCGTCGGGACTGCTCGGCACCGTCACCTATGCGGTCAGTGACGGCACCGATGACGCGGGCTCCCGCGTCACCGGCACCGCGACGGTCTACCTGCTTCCCGAGGCGCCCGAACTCGCCCCCATCGCCGTCGACGACACCGTCACCGTGCGCGAGGGCACTCAGATCGACATCCCCGTGCTCGACAACGACATCTCGCCGGCCGGAGGGGTGCCGGTGCTCGATCCCTCCTCGGTGCGCTCCTCGACGCCGGATGCGCTCGCCTTCGCCTCGGGAAGCACGCTACGCTACCTCGCCCCGGCCACCCCCGGCGACTACACCGTGGAGTACTCCGACTACACATCGGGCTCGCCGAGGCTGCAGTCCACCGCGACCGTGCACGTGCACGTGCTGTCGAACGACACGAACCGTGCCCCGACCCCGCGCACGCTCGAGGGTCGCGTGCTCGCCGGTCAGTCGGTGCTGATCCCGTTCGACGGGTACGGCATGGACCCCGACGGCGACACCGTCACCCTCACCGGCATCGACGGGCAGCCGCAGAGCGGTGTCGCCACGATCTCGCCCGACGGCGCCTCGATCCTCTACACGTCGGTGTCGGGCTACCGCGGTCAGGTGTCTTTCACCTACGAGGTGACGGACGAGTTCGGCGCGGTCGGCAAGGGCACGGTGCGGGTCGGGGTGCTCGACGACCAGTCGAACCCGAGCCCGGTCACCTTCACCGACTACGTGCAGGTGCAGGCGAGCGAGACCAACAGTGTGCGGGTGAGTCCCCTCGCCAACGACATCGATCCGACGATGCAGGGTCTGACGCTCACCGACGTGCGCCCCGACCTCCCGGCGACTCTCGACGACGGATCTCCCAACCCGCAGTACGAGGCCGAGAAGGCGCGGGTGACCTCGACGACCGACGGCATCGTGGTCATCACGGCCGGCACCGATCCGGGAACCACGTCGTTCCTCTACGACGTGAAGTCGGGGTCCGGCAACACCGGTCGTGGACTCATCGTGGTGCAGGTCATCCGCGATCCCGTGCCGGATTACCCGATCGTCGCCGACACCGTGCTCACTCCCGAGAATCGCGACGACATCGTCGGCGGTGTCGACGTGCTCACGGGCAGGTCGAGCTGGTCGGCGGGCGATGTGTCGTCGCTGACGGTGTCGCTGTGGCATCCCGTCGCGGGCTTCACCGCCGACGGACGCACGATCTCCGGCGCGGTGCCCGAGGCGACCGAGCTGATCCCGTTCGTCGTCACGGGGAAGATCGGCGACACGCAGGTCTCGACGTACGCGTTCCTGCGTGTACCGGGGCGCAACGACATGTCGGTGTCGCTGCAGCCGAGCATCCGGCCGGTGCAGGTCACCGAGCTGGAGTCGGCGGAGTTCGACATGACCGACCTCGTCAGCGCACCGCGCGGGACGACGATCGAGGTCGGCTCGGATGTCTCGGCCTCCGGGGCGCGGCAGGGTGCCCTGTGCTCCGTGGTCTCGGGCACCGTGCTGCGTTACGACGCGAACGCGAACGCCCCCTGGGTCGACGCATGCCGCGTGCCGGTCCGCGTCGTCGGCCAGCAGCAGTGGACCTACCTGTCGGTGCCCATCACCGTCATCCCGCGCGACCCGCAGCCGCAATTGTCCCCGGCCTCGATCACCGTCGGCCCGGGGGAGACCCAGACGTACGACCTCAAGACGATGACGACGTGGCAGCTGCGCCCCGACTGGGAGAACATCCGCTACGCGGTGCAGTACTCCGGGTCGCTGTTCCAGGTCTCGCTCGCGGGCTCGGTGCTCACTGTCACCGGAAACGACCGGGCGCTCCCGGGTGCCCAGGACGCCGTGGTGGTCACCGTCACGAACTACACCTCGGTGCAGCCGGCGCGTCTGATCCTGAGGGTGGGCGCGGCGCCGTCGACGCTGCCCGCGGGCGGCACCGTGGCGCGGCAGTGCTCCCAGGCGAACGGCTCCTCGTGCACGTTCGCGGTCATCGGCGCGAGCGGCGAGGTCAATCCGCTGCCGCGCACGCCGCTGATCGTCGTGGCGGCGCGTCCGGTCGGCGCGTGCGTCGGGGTGAGCTTCCAGGTCGCGTCGCCCACGAGCGTCACCGCCTCGTGGACATCGGATGCCCCGGGCGCGACGTGCACGGCCGCGTTCTCCGTGCAAGATGCGCAGGGCCGCATCACGACCGCCGAGCGCGACGGCACGATCCTGCTCGATCTGCAGGGATACCCCAAGGCTCCCGCGAGCGTGCGACAGACCGACTACGCCGACGGCACCTTGACGCTCCGGGTCGACCCCGGCGCCGCCGCGCTGGCGTACCCGGCGCTGACCGGGTTCGTCGTGCGCTGGCAGGGACAGGTCGTCGCTCAGTGCGCCCCGAACGGTGTCTGCCCCGACATCTCGGCGCCCAACGGCGAGCAACGCACCTACGAAGTCTGGGCGGTCAACGCCGTCGGCGAGTCGCGATCGAGCGTGCGCACCCTGGGCTGGGCGTACGACGCGCCGGCCACGCCGGGTCAGGTCACCGCGACCCCCCTCGTCACCGCCGACGGGTCGGGCAAAGTCGTCGACCTACAGGTGAGCGGGATCGACGCGGCCCAGACGGGCTCGCTGCGCATCCAGAGCGCCGTCGGCGAGACGCGCACCGTGACCATCGCGCCGAACCAGACGAGCGTCTCGGTGTCACGGTTCGTGGTCGGATCGAACACCCAGACCCCGGTGACGGTGACACCTGTCTCGCGCTACTCGCTCCCGCCCGGGCTCGCGGGGTCGACAGCCGGGTCGGCGGCGACGGTGAACACGAACGGCGTGGGTGCGCCGGTGAACGCCGCCCTGGCGCTGCAGGCCACATCGAATGGGAACGGCTCGTCGACGATCCTCGCCACCGGCACGGCCCAGCCCGGCGGCGATGGGTCGCAGCTGCGCTTCGGCGTCGTGCAGGGCACCGGCGGGTGCACGGCATCACAACCTCCCACGAGCGGGTCCGGCACGTATCAGGTCGAGTCGACGGTGCCCGACGGGATCGTGTACACCTTCACGCTCTGCGTGCGGTCGATGATCGGCGGCACGTCCTTCGGGGACGCGGGCGACACCGAGCAGGTGCGCGCCGTGCAGAGCCAGGCCGCCCCGCAGGGCTACACCTTCACGGTCGCCCCCGCACCGCAGGTCTCCGCCAGCACGCCGAACCAGGTGTTCTGGACGATCCAGAGCGCGCCGACCTCGACCGAGCAGCCGCCGACGAACAACCACGCGGAGTTCTCCGGATACCCGACGAACGTCGTCGGCTCCGACCCGGGGATCCGGGTGCGGTACGTGCACAACGACTGGGGCACGACCAGCAACTGGGCCGATGTGACGCCCGCCGCCGGGTCCGCGCCGTACCAGCTGCAGGCGCGGTGGAGCGCCGTCTGCACGACCGGCTCCGATCTGCAGCGCACAGGGGCCTCGTCGAACAGCCGGGCCGCCCTCACGTTCTCCGACGTGCATTACTACCGCAACGGACTGCTCGGACCGGTCGAGCTCACCCCGGACGCGAACGATCCCTGGCTGGTTCCGGCGGGCGCCGACTACGCGACCCTGTCGGTCGCCGTCGACTGGTCGGCGACCGGGTGGAACGTGAACGGCTACTCCACCAGCTTCCGCGTCGACTGCAACCCGCCCAGCGCGGGCGGCTGAGCCGCGGCATCCCTCTGTTCCCCGTCCCCTCACGCAAAGGATTCCCGATGACCCTCACGCAGGAGCAGGCCACCTGGTTCGCGCAGACGTTCGGTCAGATCGCCGACAACGTCGAACGGGCGATCCTCGGCAAGCGGCACATCGTGGAACTGGTGCTCACCTCGATGCTGAGCGACGGGCACGTGCTGCTCGAGGACGTCCCCGGCACCGGCAAGACGTCCCTCGCGCGGGCGCTCGCGCAGTCCGTGCAGGGCACGAACACGCGCATCCAGTTCACCCCCGACCTGCTGCCCGGCGACATCACCGGCATCACCGTGTACGACCAGAAGTCGGGGTCGTTCGAGTTCCACTCCGGGCCGATCTTCGCGAACATCGTGCTCGCCGACGAGATCAACAGGGCGAGCCCCAAGACCCAGTCGGCGCTGCTCGAGGTGATGGAGGAGGGCAAGGTCACCGTCGACGGCGTCTCCCGCGCGGTCGGCGATCCGTTCCTCGTACTCGCGACCCAGAACCCGGTGGAGCAGGCGGGCACCTACCGGCTGCCGGAGGCGCAGCTGGACCGGTTCCTGATGCGCACCTCGCTCGGGTATCCCGACCACGCGGCGACGGTGCGCATCCTCGACGGCGCCGCGGTCGCCACGGCCGATCTCCCTCCGATCGTCACTCCGCAGGCGCTCGCCGGCATGGCCGACCTCGCGTCGCACACCTATGTCGATGCCCTCGTCCTCGACTACATCGCGCGCATCGTCGACGCGACCCGCTCGGCCGACGAGGTGCGCCTCGGGGTGTCGATCCGCGGGGCGCTCGCGCTCACTCGCGCCACCCGCACGCGCGCCGCCTCGCAGGGGCGCACCTACGCCACCCCCGACGACGTGAAGTCCCTCGCGGTCGCGGTGCTCGCCCACCGGCTGATCCTGCACCCGGAGGCCGAGTTCGACGGCGTCACCCAGGAGGCCGTCGTCGGCGAGGTGCTGCTCGACGTCGCGCCTCCCACTCAGCGCGAGACCGCATGACGCTGAACGACTCCCGCGTCGCGCGCACGCAGACCTCGGGGCACACGACCACCGCCCGCACGCAGGTGACCACGGTCGGTGGCCGCCGCATCGTGGGCGCCGTCGTGTGGCTGACCGAGGTGTGGGGCGTGCTGCGGCGGGCGGGTGCGGCCACCGCGGAGTGGCTGCGCGACACGGTGCGCCCGGCGGGTGCGGTGCTGGCGGTCGCCGGCACGGCAGGCCTCGTGCTCGGGCTCGTGTTCGGGTGGGTGGAGGCGATCGTCGCCGGATGCCTCGGACTGCTGCTGCTGGCGATGGCGGTGCCGTTCCTGTTCGGCGGCCGGTCGTACGACGTCGACCTCACGATGACGCATCAGCGCGTGGTGGCGGGGGACGCGGTGGACGGTCGCATCGTGGTGCGAAACGTCGGTCGACGCACCGCCCTTCCGGGTCGTCTCGACGTGCCGGTCGGGCGTGGGCTCATCGAGATCGGGGTACCGCTGCTGCGTCCCGCCCAGCAGGTGGTTCAGCCGGTGGAGATCCCGTCGCTGCGTCGCGGCATTGTGACGGTGGGCCCGGTGACGACCGTACGGGGCGATCCGATCGGGATGCTGCGCCGCGAGCGTGCGTTCGAGGACGTCCACGAGCTGTTCGTGCACCCGCGTACGGCCACGCTCCCGTCGACGAGTGCGGGCCTCATCCGCGACCTCGAGGGTGCCGCGACCCGCCGGCTCGTCGATGCGGACATGTCGTTCCACGCCATCCGCGAGTACACACCGGGCGACTCTCGCCGACAGGTGCATTGGAAGTCGACCGCGAAGACGGGGCGGCTGATGGTGCGCCAGTACGAGGAGTCGCGTCGCTCGCGCATGGCTGTCGTGCTCGCGGTCGCGGCGACAGAGTACGCCGACGCCGACGAGTTCGAACTCGCCGTCTCCTGCGCGGCGTCGCTCGGGCTCCGTGCCGTTCGCGACGCGCGCGAGCTCGACATCCTGGCCGGGTCCGCGATCCCCCGGGTGGTGCGAGGTCGGCTGCGCGCGGTGCAGCACCTGCCGACGATCGCGGCGCGGCCGCTCCTCGACGGTTTCAGCGGCGTCGAAAGGCTGGAGAACACGGTTCCGGTCGACCAGGTGTGCCGGGCCGCCGTCGAGGCGAACGAGCGGCTCTCGGTCGCGTTCCTCGTGCTGGGGTCCACGCTGACCCTCAGTCGGGTGCGGCAGATCGCGCTCGCGTTCCCGGCGGACACCGCGGTGTTCGCCGTCATCTGCGATGAGCGCGCGCATCCGCGCCTGCAGGTGCTCGGCTCTCTCACGGTGCTCACCGTCGGCACCGTCGACGACCTCGCAGGTCTGCTGCTGCGGGGGGCGACGTCGTGAGCGCGGCACGCGGTCGCACCGCGTCGCCCTGGCCGCGGGTGGTGGCCGGGGCATCGTATGTGCTGACGATGGTCGTGCTCGGAACGGTCGCGACCTGGCCGATCTACCGCACCGCGTGGCTGCTCGTCGTCGTCGCGGTCGCGGCGGTCGTGGGTGCGGTGATCGCCGCTGCGGTGACGCGGCGACGACTGCCGTGGTGGGTGGTGGTGCTCGCGCTTCTCGGTGCCGTCGCCGTGCTGGGCGTGCCCGTGACGATGCCGGGGCGCCTGAGCGCGCTCGATCAGCTCGGCGGCGGGTTCGTCGAGCTCGCGCGCGGAGTCGCGCTCGCGTGGAAGGACCTGCTCACGGTCGACCTTCCCGTCGGCGACTACCGCAACCTGCTCGTCCCCGTGTTCGTGACCTTCCTGGTCGCGACGACCCTGGCGCTGCTGGCGGCCTGGCGGGCCGACCGCCGTGCGGTGCTCGCGGTGCCGGCGGCCGTCGCGATGCCCGTGTTCGGTCTGCTCTTCGGCCGCTCCGTGACGAGCGATCCGCTCGTGCTCGGCCCGGTGTCCGTCCCCGCCCCGATCGAGACCTTCGTGGGGGTGGCGACCGTGGTCGCCGCCCTTCTCTGGCTCGCATGGCGGGAGCGGGATCAGCGGCTGCGCCTGCTCGCGGCCGCGGCCGGGGCCAGCGGCATCCGCGCCCGGCGACTGCGCACGGGGTTCTCGGGTGGCCGGCTCGCCCTCGCCGCCGGAATGGTGGTCGTGGCTGTCGTGGTCACGGCGGCGGTCGTACCGTTCGCCGCCCGCGGCCTCGACCGCGAGGTGCTCCGCAGCGCGGTCGGGCCGACGATCGACCTCGCGGCCGAACCGAGCCCGCTCTCCACCTATCGGTCGCTGTTCAGCGACACCCAGGCCGACCTGGTGCTCTTCCAGGTGACGACGACGGGCACCGCGCCCGCTCGAGTGCGGCTTGCGACCCTCGACGTGTACGACGGCGAGATCTACCGTGCCGGTTCCTCCGGTGACGGGCGCTTCGTGCGCGTGCCGTCGAGCCTCGATGCGGGTGCGGGCACCGCGATCGACGCAACCGTGACGATCGGCGGCCTCAGCGGCATCTGGCTGCCGACCCTCGGCCAGGTCTCGTCGGTCGACTTTCAGGGGTCGCGTGCCGCGGCCCTCAGCGACGGCTTCTACTACAACGCCGATGCGCAGGCGGGCGTCGACACCGTGCCGAACGGCCTCGGCGCGGGTGACGTCTATCGCGTGACAGGGGTCGACCCGATCACCCCCGATCTCGCGACCGTGCGGGCTCCGGGAGGCGCGGCCACCTCGGTGACCCTGCCCGACAACCTCACGAAGTGGGTCGAGGTCCACCAGACCGGCACGGGGGGCGAGGCGCTGTCGGGGCTGGTCGCCCTGCTGAGGGCGCGCGGCTATCTCAGCCATGCCCTGTCGGTGTCGACGGGGGAGACCCCGGTGTGGATGGCGGGGCTCGCGGACTACACCTTCCAGCCCAGTGCGGCCGGTCACTCGCTCGCGCGCGTCGACCAGCTCTTCGCGAAGCTGCTCCAACGCGAGGCCGACCCGCAGGCGGCGGCGACCGACAACTACGTCGCAGCCGTCGGCGACGACGAGCAGTTCGCCGTCGCGGTCGCCCTCATCGCGAACAAGCTCGGCTTCCCGGCCCGCGTGGTTCTCGGCGCCCGTCTCAGCTCGGCGGACGCGACGGTGCCCGTGTGCGTGGACGGAGCCTGCCGTGCCGACGACCTGAGCGCCTGGACGGAGGTGCGCGACGACCAGGGGCAGTGGATCGCGGTGGATGCCACCCCGCAGCACGCCCAGTCGCCGAGCCTCGAGGTGACGCGACAGCGCGACCCCGAGAACGTCACCGAGGTGCGTCCCGACTCGGTCGACGAGGTCGCACCGCCGAACCCGGTGCAGCAGGACTCCGATCGGCAGGCTTCGTCGGCGGGTGACTCCGGCTGGGACCTCGCCTGGCTGTGGGCGACGCTGAAGATCGGCGGCCTCGTGCTGCTCGTGCTGCTTGTGCTCGGGGGGCCGTTCCTCCTCGTGGCCGGGGCGAGGTTCTTCCGGCGGCGCTCGCGCCGGCTGCAGGCGGATCCGGCGCAGAAGGTGGCGGGGGGCTGGGATGAGTACGTGGATGCCGCGATCGACGCGGGTCGTGCGCGGCCGGCGAGCCGCACGCGGCGCGAGCTCGCCGCGCTCTACGGCACACCGAGCGGGACGGTGCTCGCCGACGGCGCCGATGAGGCGGTGTTCTCGCCCCGTCCGCCCAGCGCCGAGGAGGCGGACGCGTTCTGGCGCATCGTCGACGTGGAGCGCCGCGGCTTCGCCGGTGGCCAGGGGTTCTGGCGAAAACTCGCCACGGCTCTATCGTTGAGATCATTCGTGCGGTTCGCCGCGCCGAGGTTCACGCGCTCGTCCACCCGATCGGGCGCCCGTGCAGGATCGACCGGAAGGGGGACGCGCCGGACTCGCCGTCCCGCGCGCTAGGACATGTCGAACTCGTCCACTCTGGCCATCGTGCTGGTGCTGTACCTCGTGATCGTTGCGGCCCTGTACGTCTGGGTCGCGTTGTCGCTGTCCGCCGTGTTCCGCAAGGCGGGCTTCGAGAGCTGGCGCGCGTGGGTGCCGGTGTTCAACATCGCGAGCCTCCTGCAGCTCGGCGGGCTCTCGCCGTGGCTGGTGCTGCTGGGGCTCGTGCCGGTGTTCGGCTGGCTCTTCCTCTGGGTCGTCGTGGTCGTCGCGGCGCACCGCGTCAACCAGGGTTTCGGGCTCGGCAGCGGGTTGACCGTGCTCGCGGCGCTGCTCTTTCCGGTGTGGGCGACCGTCGTCGGATTCGGCTCCGCTCGATGGATAGCGGGTCCGGTCGCCGGTCCCGTCCGCTCATCGCTGCGGGCGCCTGCACGCGTGTCGTCGCCGATGGATGCCGCGGCGCCCGCGTCGTCCGCCGCGCCGCTGCCGTCTCCGGCAGACCTCGCGGTCGCCGACGATGCCGCCCGTCCCGCATCGACCGGTGCGGCGCCTGCCGCGCCGCTTCCCCCCGCGGCCGCGACTGCCGCTTC
>OZJO01006973.1:0-11114 GCA_900406225.1 Acrobeloides nanus
CCATTTCTTTGTCGTAGTAGGAATACTTGTAGAAGTTCAGATAGTCCATACATTTGTACTCTTTCTTGAAGCTTTCAGGGTTCAGTAGAGATGCTGGTGAATGCTTAATTAGCATAAAAGGTCATCTTTTTCAAAGATCATTCTCTTGACTAGAGATGAAGGTCTTGAGAATGTAAACATCCACCAACAACATGAAAGATCTGAGAAGCTGATAACTCATAAATACTACAATACGTAGGATCGTACTCCACTCCTAACGTTGAAGCTTACATGGTTGAAGACATGAATCTTACCATCTTTAACCGAGCGAAGTGTATATGTGTTACGGGAAAATCTGATTTTTCGGGAATATCCGATTTTCCCGGGAAAAACTGATCTGTTCAGATTTTCCCGAAGAACAGATGCTTTGTGACCAGTGTTGTCCCCTGTACACATGAGTACACATGTGTTTGTGTACACAACACACGTGTAACAAACACATGTGTACACACTGTGTATACATGTGTACACATGAGTACTCGTGAGTTGAACACATTGACCCAAAATTTTCTTTTTTCGTGAATAACAAATCTATAAAGGAAATAAATTCAAATTCAATTCCTACGAAGATTTCGCTCGTGTGTACACAATACATGTGTATACAACACATGTTTACACGGAACAACACTGGTTGTGACTCAGAAATTTTTTTATTGAATTTATTCATTCTATCCACAAATTTATTTATTTGAATTTACATGTTGTTGTTGTAATGTTCAAACTTTTTTAAATATTTTTTCGCAAAAAATCGAAAATTTCTAATGCAATTATCTCGAAAACTATAGTGATTCAGCACTTACTGTAAAAGCAAGAAATACTTCATTTCCTTGAATTTTCTAAATATGTCAAATTATGGCTACTTTTGATTTATTGAACTGGTCCTTTAAGCGCTGTAGGCGCTTGAAAAGCTAATTTGAATATATTTGATTTGTTAATTGAAATTATTTGATCCTAGTCACTCATCTATCCAAATCGCCAACTCATGTAACATGTTCACATTTAACAGGAATAAAAATGGCAAGTAAAGACATCAAAAAATTTTTTGAAAATCACTATATAGAGGTAAAAATTGACGAGGAACACGCTGGAACTATTATTTTTATGTTAAACTAAAAATGTTTTGTAAAAAATAACAAATTAGGGGGTTACCACATAAAAATTGAAAACAATTCATGCGTGTTTATGGAATGTGAAAATCTTCAGTGTTCAGATCTTACAAATGAATATAAGAGAAATGATCGACTTAAAAGTGTTCTAGCTCTTTTATGACCGAAAAATATAGCTGACATTAAGGGGTTAAAAAGTTCATGGGATAGAGATCACGATGTTTTTTTAAATTTCGAAAGCACGGTAAATTTCTGAGTTCCATCTAATTCCGCTTGAGAAAATTCAGAGCTCAAACAAAAGATTCCGCTTGAGAAAATTCAGAGCTCAAATAAAAGAATGTAGTGAAGCGGCAAAGAAGAAGATGATAAATTAGTCTCGTTTAAAAACTTTCAACCCTTTTTCTAAACTTTAACGTAAAGCTCACGTAAATGGATCCGAATTCAACGCTATTTGCCGACAACGAACGAGTTTTTATTGGACTAACCTACTATTCTGTAAGTCTTATTCATTGGGTTTTTACCATTTTTAGCTGTCAAGCGTTGGGTTTCTGGCTCACGGATGGTCTTTCTATAAGCTCTATTATAACATTGAGTTAAAAAGTCTGTTCGTAACTCTATGCCTTTTAAATGCCATTGTTTCGATGGGATTAACATTGGTTTTCGCTGCATGGTATGGGTCGTTCATGATTTTGTAAGTCTTTAGATTGGCTATCGGAACTTTCTATTTTCAGCGAACTTCATGGTCCCATTATCGAACATGTCGACCGTAAAATCGAAATGCTCGCATGCTTCCTTTACTATATAGTCGTTTATTCGCATTTGGGAAAATCTTGCGATCGGCTCCTGGCCATCTCGAAACCAATATTTTATCGAACGTTTTTTACAAATAAAAAGAAAAAGATTGTCGTCAGCATAGTCTGTCTAAGTGGATTTCTACATGTTGTGCCGCAATTTTTCGGTGAGAACCCTTTTGTTTGCCTGTCTGTCTCACCAATTTCTATGATCTAAAGTCCAGGTTCGTTACGGATGGTGTTTCTGGTCGAGTTTTTGGAGGGCGATGAATCTACTGTTTGATAAAGCGCTAATAAGGAAATTTTTTTACAACTTTTGGTAATTAAGACAGTGTTTCTGGAGTTTTTGAGGGTGATGAATTAATTGCGCGCATTATTGGAACATAAAAACCACATTGAAGGTCAAGGCAGTCCCAAAAGCAAAAAAGGTCAAGATAGTCCAAAGATATCAAGGTAGTCCCATATAAAAGATGTTAAGGTAATCCCATATGAAAAGTGTCAAGGTTGATATCTTTCATATAGGACTACCTTGATATCTTATATATGGGACTACCTTTACACTTTTCATATGGTTCTACTTTGACATTTTTTAAATGGAACTACCATGACACTTTTCATATGGAGCTACCTTGGCCTTTTTTGAGTTTGAGACTACCTTGGTACCAAGGGGCATAAATCCTAGCTTGCCTCTTGAGAATTGGAACGGCGCAAATCGAAAGCGTACATTAAAGAAAGCTCAATAAGCACCCATTATTCATGCGAGGCTAAAATTCTAGGATAGCATCTGTCGATTTGACTGTTGAGTTACCATTCAATCTACTGTTTTTAAGCAGTCGCCCAGCATAAGCCTACCCAAAGCTAATCCATGAATGAAGACTTTGTACTCCCAATGGGATCTTAATTAGCCTAGGAGGGGGAATGCAGCGGGCGCTATTCTAAAGACATATTTGTGGGAGTGTCGTAGATGCCTGTCCCTAGCTCTTCTTAAAGGTAAACAACGATGAAAGCTACATTTAGGCAATTGTTATGTACAATTCAACTACACATATATGTCCACATATTGGGTGACTACTGACTGTGAACACATACTCTTTTTTTACATCGAATTAATTTATTTTAGTTCGATTATCGCGGTCTCGTTCCTATTCGATTTGATTACTTTGTATTTTGTAAGACAAAGGCTAGTTCATGAATGTAGGGGAATTTGGTAACAATTAAACTAAAAATTTAGTAAAAAACGACAACTTTGTTAAAAGTAAAGAAAAACAGAGACTTAAGCTGGACTTCGGATTGTTTATCCAGGTATGTGGTTTTGATCAAATGTAGAACCAAGCTGTTAAGACTTTTATTACGGGATTCATAGAGCTGATAATATTGCTGAACTTTGATTTCATTGTTCGATTTATGGAAAATAAGTGGGCGATTCTTCTGATGACGACAATTTCATGGATTTGTTTTCACGTGCTTGATGGGTAAGTCATTGTTGGGTGCCTTACCTGAGCAGAAAGGACTAGGGTCTTGAGACAGGGTTCGAAGGCCACAGCACACATGGTTAGAGTCCGCAATCAGGGCTTCGGACCCGGGCTGTATTCCGGATCTCGTTGATTCCTTGTGTCCCGGGAGCTTGGACTTTTGAGTCCCAATCCTTGTATGAATTAATTTAGTATTATCATGGCAATATTTACCACCAGATGGTTTAAGCGAAGATTGAAGCAAACAAAATTTGAAAACAAGAATTGAAAATTTCTATTTTGATTTTAATTTTTGGTGACGTTTTTCCATAATAAAATTTATTTAAAAAATAAATACGAATTAAAACTCTTTGTCTAAAAGTCTTTCCAACGAAAATTGTCCTCTCCTTCGAAAACATGGCTGTGTGAAGTTGTGGGTGAGATTTTGTCAGACGATTGTTTGGAAAGATCATGAAAAATGGAGCATGTTTTGTTTTTACGATATGTTCTGAATCGTTATAGTTTTCGAGATAATTGCGTTTGAAATTTTGAATATGTTACAAGCTCTTCGTTGTAATACACAAACTTTTTAAAATTTTTTGCGAAAAAGATTTCGTTTCAATAACCCAAAACAACGTTCAAGTTGAATAATTTTGGTGTCATTTTGTTCATCTCATTTAGCTATAAAAAATTGCTACAATGTTCATTTTATGAAAATTTAAAAAATTGATGCAAAAATCGATTTTTCCGCAAAAAAGTTTGTGTATTACAACGAAAAGCTTGTAACAAATTCAAAATTTGGTAACTTCGTTGTTTCTTCGATAAAGCCTCAAATTCACTCGTGCACGCAATTGCCATTTTCCAACCTTAATAAAATCTCCACCTAAATCTTCATCGGCGTATCCTCATCCGTATCATTTCCATCTTCTGGAGGGCACTAGCGCAATATCTGCTTGTAAAACATCTTCATTTTCTAGCTCATCTTCAACAAAACGCAACGCTTCTTCAGTCTTCATGGCCTTACAAGTGAATATAAGAGAAATGATCGACTTAAAAGTATCTCAGCTCTTCTATGGCCGGAAAATATAGCTGGCATAAAGTTCATGGGATAGAGGTCATGTGATGTTTTTTTTTTAATTTCGAAAGCGCAATAAATTTGTTAGTTCCATCGAATTCCGCTTGAGAAAATTCAGAGCTCAAACAAAAGAATGTAATAATACGGCAAAGAAAATGACAAATAGTTTCGTTTAAAAAGTCTGCCCTTTTTCTAAACTTTAACGTAAAAACTCACTGTAAATGGATCCGAATTCAACGCTATTTGCCGACAACGAACGAGTTTTTATTGGACTAACTTACTCTTCTGTAAGTCTTATTCATTAGATTTTTACCATTTTTAGCTGGCAAGCGTTGGGTTTCTGGCTCATGGATGGTCTTTCTATGAGCTCTATTATAATATTGAGTTAAAAAGTCTGTTCGTAACTCTATGCTTTTTAAATGCCATTGTTTCGATGGGATTAACATTGGTTGTCGCCGCATGGTATGGGTCGTTCGTGATTTTGTAAGTCTTTAGATTAGCTATCAGAACTTTCTATTTTCTAGCGAAATTCAAGGCCCTATTATCGAACATGTCGACCGTAAAATCGAAATGTTTGCATGTTTCCTTTACTATATAGTCGTTTATTCGCATTTGGGAAAATCTTGCGATCGACTCCTGGCCATCTCGAAACCAATATTTTATCGAACGTTTTTTACAAATAAAAAGAAGAAGATTGTCGTCAGCATAGTCTGTCTAAGTGGATTTCTACATGTTGTGCCGCAATTTTTCGGTGAGAACCAGGATTGTAGTTCCGTTCCGTTTCCGTACTCGACGATTCCAGTTTCGGCCATTGAACCTGTTCCGCTACAGCCCTAGTGAGAACCTTTTTGTTTGCCTGTCTGTGTCACTAATTTCTATGAATGAAAACCTTGTCCGTTATGGATCGTGTTTCTGGCGGAGTTTATTGGAGAGCGTTGAATCTACTGCTTGATAAAGCGCTAATAAGGAAATTTTAAAACGAGTGAGAGACTTTTGTGCACCGACATTTGCGCACCGACTTTTGCGCACCGAATTTTATAAAATTTTTGCCTACAAACAAGTTCACATAATTGTAAGAAAACCGGTGTAAAAGTTAGCTCATGCTTCATTGTGCAAATGCGCAAAAGTCAGTGCGCAAAAGTCTGGTGCGCAAATGTCCGGTGCGCAAAAGTCTCTCACTCTTTAAAACAACTTTTTGGTAATTAAGACAGTGTTTCTGGAGTTTTTGAGAGTGAGGAATTAATTGCGCGCATTATTGAAACGTTAAAACCACTCTCTACTAGAGATCGGAATTTTGTACAAAATTTGACTCAAAATTTTGGTATTTATGACCAAAATTTGATCAAAATTGGGGGTATAGAAAAGAAAAAAGATCGATAATGGACCCAGGATGGACAGGTATTCAATGGCCAAATCGAAATTCAATCGAATTTTTGATCGTTATTCGAGTTAAATTTTTTTCTTGATCCAATTTTGGTTATAAATACCAAAATTTTGGCACTATTACTTTTTTCCCCTTTTTAGTTTTTCCCTCTTACCTCTTTACTCTTACTTTTTTCCCCTTTTCCCGTTATTACTTTGAAATTTGTGTAAAATCGGGGAAAAAGTAAGGGGAAAGAGTAAGAGGAAAAAAGTAAGGGGAAAAAAGTAAGAGGGGAAATAAAGGGAAAAAAGTAATAGTGCCAAAATTTTGGGTTAAATTTTGTACAAATTCCGTTCTCTACTCTGATTCAAGCAACAGGTCTGAACAATAAGTCAATATTCAATATATTGTGCTCAGGGTTGAATTGAAGCTGGGGTCGGTGCAGTTCGACACTTGATTGAGGCTTAGAAGGAGTGGCATAAGCGTTGAAGGTCAAGGTAGTCCTAAAAGCAAAAAGGGTCACGATAGTCCAAAGATATCAAGGAAGTCCCAAAGAATGTCAAGGTAGTCCCATATAAAAGATGTTAGGATAATCCCATATGAAAAGTGTCAAAGTTGACACTTTTCATATAGGACTACCTTGATATCTTATATATGGAACTATCATGACACTTTTCATATGGGGCTACATTGACACCTTTGGACTAATTTGACTTTTTTGCTTTTAGAACTACATTGGTACCTAGGCGCCCAAGGGGCATAAGCTTATAGCTTGCCTCCGGAGAGCTGTAACGGCGCAAATCGAAAGCGTACATTATAGAAAGCTCAATAAGCATCCATTATTCATACGAGGCTAAAATTCTAGAATAGGGTCTGTCGGTTTGACTGTTGAGTTACAAATTTACTGTTTTTAAGCAGTCATAAGCCTACCCAAAGCCAATCCATGAATGAAGACTTTGTACTCCCAATGGGATCTTAATTATCCTAGGAAGGGGGAATGCAACGGGCGCTATTCTAAAGACATACTCATGGGAGCGTCGTAGATGCTTGTCCCTAGCTCTTCTTAAAGATAAAAAACGATGAAAGCTACATTTAGGCAATTGTTATGTACAATTCGACTACACATATCTGTCCACAAATTGGGCGACTACTGACTGTGGATACATACTCGGTTTTTATATTGAATTCATTTATTTTAGTTCGATTATCGCGGTCTCTTTCCTATTCGATTTGATTACTTTGTATTTTGTAAGACAAAGGCTAGTTCATGAATGTAGGGGCATTTGGTAACAATTAAACTAAAAATTTAGTAAAAAACGACAACTTTGTTAAAAGTAAAGAAAAACAGAGACTTAAGCTGGACTTCGGATTGTTTATCCAGGTATGTGGTTTTGATCAAATGTGGAACCAAGCTGTTTAGACGTTTGTTACGGGATCCATACAGCTGATAATGTTGCTGAACTTTGATTTCATTGTTCGATTTATGGAGAATAAATGGGCGATTCTTCTGATGACGACAATTTCATGGATTTGTTTTCACGTGCTTGATGGGTAGGTCATTGTTGGGTGCCTTACCTGAGCAGAAAGGACCAGGGTCTTGAGACAGGGTTCGAAGGCCACAGCACACATGGTTAGAGTCGCAATCAGGGCTTCGGAGCCGGGCTGTGTTCCGGATCTCATTGATTCCTTGTGTTCCGAGAGCTTGGACTTTTGAGCCCCGATCCTTGCATGGATTAATTTAGTGTTATCATGGCAATATTTACCACCAGATGGTTTAAGCGAAGATTGAAGCAAAAAAAATTTGAAAACAAGACTTGAAAAGTTTTATTTTGATTTTAATTTTCAATGACGTTTTTCCATAATAAAATTTATTCAAAAAATATTAGGTTGTCCCATAATTAATGGCCGTTTGTACATGCGTCTAAAAAATTCGATATATCTTCACAGAATCATTGGTTTCCGATGAAATTTTTTTCAATATTATGGAACAAGTAATGTAGATTCCAAAAATGCTTTTGCTTTTTTCTTCAAAAGCAAAATCCATGGAGAAAAATCGTTTCCAAAAATTGTCAAAAATCGTTAAGTTTGAGGTATTGGACAAAAAACCTCAAATTCGCATAATCTTCGAGTTCAAAATTTTCTGGAACTAGATTCCCTGGATTCCCCATGAAAAATGGCATGGAAAACTGTGGTCGATTGTCAAAAATGACCTTAAAAATCGCTCTAAATCGACTAAAACAAAATTCGTAAAAATATATGAAAAATGCAATTTTTCGTGTTTTTCCTTCATTTTTACGAATTTTGTTTTAGTCGATTGAGAGTGATTTTTAAGGTTTTTTCGACAATCGACCACAGTTTTCCATGCCATTTTCATGGGGAATCCAGGAAACCTAGTTCCAGAAAATTTTGAACTCGAAGATTATGCGAACTTGAGGTTTTTTGTCCAATACCTCAAACTTGACGATTTTTGACAATTTTTGGAAACGATTTTTCTCCATGGATTTTGCTTTGGATTTTGAAGAAAAAAGTAAAAGCATTTTTGGAACTTGTTCCATAATATCGAAAAAAATTTCATCGGAAACCAATGATTCCGTGAAGATATATTGAATTTTTTAGCCGCATGTACAAACGATGCGACGTAAAAAACGCGATAGATACAAATAAACTGAGAAAATAGATAACAGAATGAAATTATAGGAACAGAGTTTTCGCGCTAATATACAAAACAATTCAAAACATAAAGAGATTATTCTAAATTGATCTTGTTGTGGCGCATTCTTTACACTAGCCAGATCATTCAAATCTATTCAATTCAAAAAAAGATTGGTGATCGTTCGATACTGACATCGACGCAACCCTGCAATTCAATGACGAGTCTATGCGTTTTGAGCATTTTGATTGAAATAAGTCACGGATGTTTTATATCTAGCTAGAATATGCTTCAAACGATTCAACCCATAGAATTTCATATAATACTTTCGGACAATCGAGCTAAAAATTTCGATAATTCTCTACAAACAACACAAAAAGCCCTCGCTTACCTGACACAAAACAAAAACACTGGGCTACTCAATGACATGAAATCTACATCCCATACAATAATTTGTGACATAACGCCAACCAACTGCATATTTTCGTTTAATAGCCCAAACAAAAATATAACCATGGCTAAAGTAGCGATTAGCTGGACTATGAACACTAGTATACAATGAACTAAAAAATTTTTCGATAGAAATTTATGTTAACTGTTATTATTTAAGTGCTGGCTATACTTTTTTTGAAATTTTTTGTGTCTTTCCCGCAATTTAGGGGTTTTGGGGTCAGAATCAAGAGGTTGAAGCCTCTTTAAAGTAGAATCGAAATTTAACCCATTTTTGCCGGCAACTCGGCGTGACGGTATTTTTTGAAAATTTTTGCACAGAAGTGCTTAGAATAGCCTAAGAATAAGGTTTTGGTAAAAAAATTGGCAAAATTTAACAAAGGCAAAAAAATTAAGCTCCCGCCGGGGATCGGACCCTCGACCTTCTGGGCCAAAAAAAAATTCTTCAAAATTCAAAAAAATTATATAGTTGGATTTGCCATGATTTATTTATATAAAAAATGTCATTATTTCATCAAAAATCTCAAACTAGAAGGAGATAGAGGTGATTTTAGTTCGAGGCCCATTTTTGCCCTAAAATTTTCCAATTTGCAAAGTTTCAATCAAATTATTAACCATCTTAGAAAGTGTTTTATGCAAAACAATGTTTTACATCTTTGTTCGGCTTGATCTCAGGAATTTTTTAAGCTATTGCTCAACCCGTTTAGATTAAGCTTGATCAAGTTATGGATATTTCTTTGTGGTGTACCATATATGACCCAGTCGTCAAAAATGGGTTAAGTTTCCGAAGAAGCAAAAAACTTCCGGGATCCAACTCAGAAAACGACAAGACGCGGGGTGGTGCAAAAAATGTTAAAAAAGGGACAAAAGACAGTTATTCCGGACGATTCTTCTAAAAACGGACTGTTGTTCCGAATAAAAAAAATTAAGGCGTTTTAAAATTAAGCTGCTTTTCCGTAAAAAATAAGACGCTTTAGATGACCTATTAAAAAAATATATACCCTTGGCAGCTGCTAAAGTTGCTACCAGGGCCCGAAAAGTTAGATGCTAGCACCTTCACCCAAAAGCACTCACTGGGTGCTAGCATCCATAGGTGCTTTTGGATGCTAGGTGTCAGCACCCATGGGTGCTGGGTGCGATGGTGCTAGCACCTTTTCGGACCTTGATTGCTATGTAGCCCTAAAAAAACGGACTTTTTTTAGTAGGTCATCCAAAACGTCTTATGTTTGACGGAAAAGCAGCTTAATTTTAAAACGCCTTAATTTTTTCTTACTCGGAACAACTGTCCGGCGTTCAAAAAAAGTATAGCCAGCCCTTTACAGAATAATTGTAGGTCCTTCTTCCCATAAAAAGCTTTGTTGTTCGCTGTTATCTTTTTTCTTTCTCTTTGATATTTTATGGCAGTCGCTAGCTCGAAAATAAATGTCGCTAATGTCGTCGAGATAAAGAAAAATTGACGTTCTATTAGGTTGATCTAGAAATTTCGATTCATTGAAGTCTCAAAAATCAGATCGAAGCGGACAAAAATCTAAACTTGTTGTTATAACGAGCCCCTCAGATGGTCTGCGTATTGATAAGGTCACGCCCCCAAACCTAGGAGCAAGGATCATAACGCCTGCTCTAGATCCTTAGCCAGTCTAGGCAAGGCCAAAAAACCCTTGTAACACACATCAAAACGAACGTCTGGCTGACGGCTAGTCGGTCAAAGTGGTTCTGCATGGTTTTCAACTAGTTGGATTTTGGTCTATGAGAGTGACCCCGAATTTTTGTATCCGCATCCAGCACAGTCAGGTCTTGGAAGGAGTCCTTTGTAAGAACTGAAAGTGAAGTAATGAAAGGGTGTAGAACGATGATTCTCCCACCTGTTCGGCGAAAATTTTTTAAGAAAGAAAAGTAGGACGTTTGGCCGGCGGTCAGATTTTTTCGGTTCTTATAATCTGAGGGGCTCGTTATAAAGTTCACCCTTGAACTGTTGTAGGCTTTGCCAAACTAACTGTTTGGGAAAGCCCCAGTGGCGTAACCAGGATTCAAAAATGGGGGGGGGAACCAAAATTTTTTTACCTTTTTTTTTTTAGGAAATTTTGATTTTTGGTGAAAAATCATAATGGGGGACCATTATGATTTTGAAAAATTTGAGCAAAAACATAAGGGGGGACCATTAGGAAAAATTTTTAATTTTTCCACGAATG
>OZJO01006976.1:0-30587 GCA_900406225.1 Acrobeloides nanus
TTCAGGGATGCCAAGTCAGGAAGAATGAAAATAAGGACATTTTTTAGAAAAATAGGTAAAAAAAGATTTTCTAATAGAATCAGTGATAAAAAATAAGATTTTTCTAGTAAAAAAATAAGATTTTCTAATAAAATTTATTAAAAAAAGTAAGATTTGGCCTCCCAAAATAAGTACAAATCATAAGGACACTTGGCATCCCTGAATAGCTCATACTTTTAAGTATGAGTTATTCAGGGATGCCAAGTCTTAAAAGACTAAATAACTTATGCTTAAAGGAAGTGCAGGTCGAGGCCGGATCTCGGTCGAAAAGTTTTTTTAAATGACTTTCTAGGGGTAATTTTATGTGGAGAATCGATTGCAACCATTTTCAGAGCGTGAAAACGCTTTCCTGACCCTGATTCAGTCAATTTTAAGGTATTTTTTGCTATTTTTTTTACTATTTCTTGAAATCATTTCATAATAAAAAAATACCCTAAAATTGCATGAATCAGGGTCAGGAAAGCGTTTTCGCGCTCTGAAAATGGTTGCAATCGATTCCCCGCATAAAATTACCCCTAGAAAGTCATTTAAAAAATTTTTTCCGACCGAGATCCGGCCTAAAATTAAAAATATACAAATTTGCAAAGTCCTAGAAATATGCAAATTTCGCTTATGTCCCCTGGCTACTCTAACAGGCTTGAAAACTTTATTGAATGTAATTTTTCCATTTTTAGAGCTCTTGTTGCACTAGGATACGCTTTTCTTCAGATCTTCTCTTTAAAGTAAAAATCTTTTTTTAATGAATCAAATTATTCAAACATCCATGGGAATAATTTTTTGACAAATTTTTAAAATATTTTCATTTTAGTTAAATATACAGGGTGGCCCAATAAAAAGTGGCTTTTTGTGATTTTTTGGGTCCCGGTTCATAAGGATTTTCTTCATAACAGAAATTTTTTCACAAAAAGTGATGTTCTACAAAGTTGTTTCTGAGATCACGACGGACAACTTTGTAGAACATCACTTTTTGCGAAAAAATTTCTGTTATGAAGAAAAATCGTATAAACTAGGTCCCAAAAAATCGCAAAAAGCCACTTTTTTATGGGCCACCCTGTACTTTTCTTATCAATTACATATTATATGTATTTGACGTTAGTCAACTTAAAATAAATGTAAACATATAACATTTTTAGCATTCCATGAGAAAGTATTTCATAAAATGAGTTATTGACGCAAAAATTAGAGTTTTATCAATTAAATCAATATTTTTTTCTGAACTTCCGTCCAAACTAGAATATATAAGTTTTAAAAAGTTGTTAAACATCACTTAAAAATTTTTTTCTCACTCATTTTTACCATCTCAATATTTTACTTGATTTATCTAATATTTATTATTTTGTATTTAATAAAAGAAGTGTGTAATATGCAGTATTTTTCTAAAAATGGTTTCAATCGCATCATCTCTACGAGTTATGCACGAAAAACGAATTTTTAAGAAATATTTACAAGGGGTTAAAAATATTAAAAATGACACAATCTGGAGTGTGTCAGCGTTTCGTAAAAAATTCAAAAATAATTTTGGGAACAACTTAAAAAATTTATTTTTAGAGGGTTAAAAATAATTAAAAATATTCCCAAAATTATTTTTGAATTTTTTACGAAAGATTGACACACTCCGAGGCATACTTGAATAGGAGGTCGTAATTACGACTCCCCCCCCTATTCATCTATGCTCCGAGATGTGTACTCGAAATGCTGACAAACTCTGGATTGTGGATTTTTAATATTTTTAATCCTCAAAAAATATTTCTTAAAAATTCGTCCGACAATTTTGTTGTGCTTTTCATGCATAACTCGTCTAGATAAAGCGATTGACGCCATTTTTAGAACTATAGAAAAGTTCAAATATTATGACAGATGTACATCTAGCCAAGTGTATTACGTTTGACATAAAATTTACCAAAGCTTTTAATTCGATTGTTGACCCCATAAATTATGTTATTATATTTTCTAATTTCTTTATCTCATTAGTAATTTTGCTGATCACCCGGTTTTGTAATATACCTGGAAGAATTTTTCGGATATTCGTCTACAATGCGTATGGCCTCAATTTTATTCTAGACATAATTTTATTTGTCTACATATTTTATCATAAGGCCATTAAAAACGATATCTATGACAAATATGGAAATGATATAATTAGTGATAGACAAGTTTTCAATCTTATAACAAGTAAGAATTTTGAGTTAGTTCTCTTTGGAGGGGTCATTCAAGGGGGAGAAAATCGTAAAATTTTAAAGATATCAAATTTAAAAAAAATAATCCACCAAGGGGTAAAATTGACTGAAATTTTGCAGCAATTCGCCGATTATAATCTGACGAGACTCGAGGTCCCCGGCGTAAATGTACCAATTGCATAATTTTTTTATATGATTGTAACTTACTGAACTGTTCCTTTAATGGGAGCGTTTTTCGAGATTTGGGCTGACCTTTGAGATTTTTCATGTTTCGGGGTACCCTTAATTGAAATTTTTCGGGGTACCCTTAACCTTGAGTCAATTAATCGGAGTTTTGACTGTAACTCCATTTTTTGGTAAACCCAAAGGCTTAGCCGGGAGGGAGTGTTGCCCAAGGGTTCATAGACCCCCGAAATCGGCCGAAGGCGGAAAGATGTATGGTTGGGGTGACCTATGTAAGGTTGTGGCGACCTATGTGTTATAATATGATTTTTCATAAAATTTTTGAAAATTTTCGAAAAAAATCACCTTACTTTCCTTATGATTTTTTTCACGAAAAAATGGACTCCACCGAATCTAATCCTAGCTGAACCCATTTATTTTTTAAAATTTTTAGAAACATCTATTGTTTTCGTAAAAAACGCTGCAATATCTTCTATATTCCCTTATGTATTAGCACGATACTATTTTATAATTGGATTTGAGAAATCAGAAGAAAATATTTCAACAAAATGGATATTGTTTCGATTAATATCTTATGATTTCATAATCGGATCAATCTTTGGTGCCACGTATTTTGTCTCAATTTTTCTGGACCCCAAAGAAAACAGAAATATTATCGACCTATGCATATACGCTTCAACAACCCTACAATGCTGCATTGTCGTAGCAGCTAGCTTTATAATCATCTGTACGATATTATTCATACAAAAAGCCACCGTCTCCCAACGGTACTTGGTATCGACTCGAGAAGCTGTGCCGGATAGAAAGAAGATTATTGGAATTTGTATAGCACAAGTTGTACTCTATGCTATTCAAGGTTTATTGCAACTCGTGAACTACGTTTCAATAATGAATAACAATGAATTGTATTGTAATTACAAATCCTTCTATGTTCTCGCAAATACTCGATCAATAATTCAAAATCTATGTAGATCCATAGGGGCGTTGATAATAATGCTATTTTTGAATGCATACCAGAAGGCTTTGTTAAGAATAAAGAATAAGTTAATAGAGTTGCTTAAAAAATTCTAGTTATTATTTAAGAAACCAATATAAAGTTTAAAGAAAAGTGTTATTTTAATAAAAAGAATATCAATTTTTTAAGTGAGAAAAAAGAATTTCGAGTGGTTTATTTTCTAAAATTATACACCCTTTTTTAACGGAAGATTCATGAGAAAAAAAGAAGTTATGCACGAAAAACGAATTTTTAAGAAATATTTACAGGGAGTTAAAAATATAAAAAATGATTGTTCCAAGTGATCAGCTTTTTAATCTTCTTTGCAGAGTGTGAAATTTTTGATTATATAAGTCTGGCTTTTGTTTCTTAGAATCACAAATAATTTTCTCTTTGTGTTCTTTGTCGCGCCTGAATGCGTTCATTATGAATTTGTTGAGGTGTTAATTGTCTCAAGACGTATAAAAAATTGCTCTGTAGTGATGAATTTGATGATTTATGTAAGAATCCTGTTCTTTTTATATATCTTACTAAATAGTTCAATTAGTCCAAGTGAGTAAAATTAGTCCAAGAGAATCAGAAGCAGATATGCAACTGATTAGAATTCTACATTTGATCAATTCTATTATTTCTGGACTATTTGGGATTTGTGGATGTATTTGTTTAATTTTTCTGATTATAAAAAAGACTAATCAAAAAATGAAACAATATAGTCGAGTACTGTTGCATTCTACAATTACTAATTTAATAAACGCAATTTTGGTTATGATAACTGATCCGGTGAGTTTATATAGTGGGTGATTTCTTTTTTATTTATTTATTATTTTGGATCGTACCCAATCTAGCTGTGAAGCTTATGCAGTACAAAAAAATTGAAAATTTTCCCCAAGGGGAAAATTTTCGTTTTTCCAGGAATGGGGGCGGTTGAAAAATACAGTGGATTCTCGATAGTACGGTCCCCCAAAATTTCAAAAAATCGTATCTCCATCAATTTTAATGCTATTTTTTCGTTAACCACATTTTCCCTAAAATCTTATATAGAATTTTATGGAAAATGTGGTTAACGAAAAAAATAGCATTAAAATTGACGGAGATATGATTTTTTAAAATTTTGATTTTGGGAGACCGTACTATCGAGAATCCACTGTAGTAACTTTTTTTAAGTGACTTAGCGACTCAATGCCAAAATATTGACAAAAGTCATTAATTATTGACGATATGGAATCCCTACCCCTCCCTCAAGCTACGGCAATCGGCTGATGCCCTCAGTTTTTTTCGGTCCCTGTTTACTTTTAACCGCTACTTTATTTGATTTAAATTTTTGTGCAAAATATTCAAAAAAGTTTGTTTATTAAAGTGAAAATTTTATTTAAAATTCCCCATTTTTGAACCCCTAGATGATTTCAACTCGGTAAAATAATGATGAAAGAGTATTTATTTTACTAACTTTAGACCATAACTGTCTTTAATGGTAATCTTTACATATTAACGGGTGGAATTCTTCGAGAAACAAAATTGTCAATTCGATATGGAAGCTTAATATCGTGGAGTTGTAGTTTATTCGTGCTCAGCAATTTTCTGTCAGTTTTATTTTATTGTCGCTATATTGTACTATGCAAGTAAGGGTTAATCTTTAAAAATATGTTTTTAGATATTTTTAAATCGCAAATACTTTTTCTTGGCATACATTTACTTTTTTTAGCACAAATTTTTTTTAAAATTTGTGCCAAAAAAGTAAAATTGATGGTCCTAGGACTTTTTGAGCCCGCCAAGGCTCGTAAAGTCCGTTTTTCGGCTCTAAAAGCGTGGCTCGAAAAATCCTAGAACCAATTTGTGCCAAGAAAAAGTGGCACGCTTTTTAAATCTCGTTTTTAGAAGATACTCCATCTCTCTTCATCAATACATTAAAATCTTATTAACAGCTATTAGTTTTCCTTTTATATTTGTTATTTATTTTATAATATTCTTTGTTCCAACTGATGATGATAATAGCAAAGCGAACGCCCATTTTAGTCAAATTTTAAATAGCCCAGGAGAAATTGAAGTCGGCTTTGGAATTTTGATATCTATAGCTGAGGTATTGGATAATTTTTTGCTAAAAATTTTTGTATTTTTAACCCATTTGTGTCGGCAACTCAGGGTTGTATTGGGTATATAGTCCGTTTCAGCTGGAATGCAAAAAGTGGGGGATCACAGCAAAGTGGTAAATCTCTTTTCACTCAGACGGTCGAGGGTTCGACCTCGCTCGGGTCAACTAAAAAATTTATTTAAACATTTAAAAACTAATTTTTGCATGCATTTTCATAAAAAATAAATTTGGATTCATGTTTCTCGTATCGAAAAACGTAATATTCATAATTTTGGATGAATAGAAAAGAATTTGACCCGAGCGGGATCGAGCCCTCGACCTTCTGAGTGAAAATTGGGAGATTTATCACCTTGCTATGAGTTGCCGTTGTGTTGTGGCCATGAATATACCAGATTTATTTTTTAGCCATAATCAAACCGACTCAGGTGGTATTCGAACTCGAAACCATTAGACTCTAACCCGGGAGCACTACCACTGAGCCAAGTTCACGTTACAATTCAGATTTTTAACTTTGCATATAATTGATCACAACTTTTTTTTCTTTTTATAACAACTTTAAAAAAAATTTTTTGAAAGTTTTTCAGCACAACTCAAAATAATAGAATATCCCAGAATTTTAAAGAAGTATTTCCGTGTTAAAGACCTTATTATTTTTAGAATGATGTCAAAGCTTTTATATATATGATACTTGTAATTTTAATGTTTATTATAAATTATGTAATTGTTGCAATTTTTGCAATTAAAATTTGGCACTACATGAAATCGACGGCAAATTTAGTTAGTTCGAAGACAAAAGAAATTCAAGTGCAACTATTCAAAACTATGTTCTATCAGGTAAAATATAAATTCAAGTTTAGCAAACATTTCACATTTTTCGGAGATTTGGGTAACAGTCACGGCTCCTGAGAATCGATAAAAGTCTTTCTAGCCGATTAATCTGTATATATGACAATTTAAGAGACGATATCTCGAAAGTTCGAACATTCCCGCAGCACTAGGCAAACTGAGTATGTAATATGAAATTGGATGCAAAATAAACATTTTTGAGCATTTGAAATGGTGTGCAACCTCTAAAAAGGTCGATTTCGGCCCATATGAATGTTGGACGTTACAGTAATGTTACAGGTGTTTTTTACACTTTAGTATTTTGAGCATAACTTTTGATGGTTAAATCCAATTTTGATGATCTTGGTGTCGTTGGATTGCTAGTGATGCGGGCTACAACATTTATATTAGGCCTATGGCTCTAGAAAAAAACTTTGTTTCCACGGGAGCTTCCGATGGACCCTAAAAATTGTCTACAGCACCCCTACTTTGTTTTAGACTTAGTCCCGGGCCAAATCTAGGACCCCTAAAAATATTTTTTTGGCTCTGAAAGTACGTATGTAAAAATTGAAAATTCTTTAGATTAGCGAAATTTGCCATAATTTATATATATTCGGAAAATTCATGAAAAGTGGAGCATTTTTTGTTTTTACAGTAAATTCTGAATCGTTATCGTTGTCGAGATAATCGCGTTTGAAGTTGGCGATTTTTGAGTTGCGATTTTGAATTTGAATTTCCCGCCAAGACCCTGATTTTCAATTTGCGGGAAATTTAAATTCAAAACCAATTCCAAAAATCACCNCATAGACCTGATATAAAAGTTGTAGCCCGCATCACTAGCAATCCAACGACACCAAGATCATCAAAATTGGATTTAACCATCAAAAGTTATGCTCAAAATACTAAAGTGTAAAAAACACCTGTAACATTACTGTAACGCCCAACATTCATATGGGCCGAAATCGACCTTTTTAGAGGTTGTACACCATTTCAAATGCTCAAAAATGTTTATTTTGCGTCCAAATTTCATATTACATACTCAGTTTGCCTAGTGCCGCGGCAACCCCAAAAAGTTCGAACTTTCGAGATATCGCCTCTTAAAAAGTCGATGCAAAAATGGAATTTCTCGCCAAAAATTCTATTTATTGACACGGTCTGCGCTAAGTTTTCGTTTTAATACACAGAATTTAATTTTTACAATCTTTTTTGACACTTTTCTCTATGAAAATAAAGTTTTCATATGTTTTGTTTTTGGAAAATGTTGTTCAAAAAAATATCCTCTACAAGTTTGCAAAGCATTTTGGGGGAGAATTTTCCATGTCCAATCCTTTACGTTTTTTCGAGTAGAATATTCCTTTAGGACTCAGTAAGACCATGCGAGTCGTTATAACCGTGTTGTAACACTCATGTAAGAGCGATGTAAGAGCCATACAAGAGCGCGCTACAATGAAATTGTTATAACGATTTTTCCGCTTTTGCATGAGCCTGATTTTCAATACGATCGTATGTATTGACACAATTGGTAGAACAGCCTAAAACAAATTATTGATCGAGAAGCATAAAATTTGTTAAATTTCATTGAAAATCAGGATCATGTAAGAGCGATTTACAATATAAAAATCGTTGTAACCGTAACAACTCCGTTGTAACGCACTCTTGCATGACTCTTACATGAGCTCTTGCATGAGCATTGTAGCATGTTGCAAGAGCATTGTAACACGCTACAACGCTCTTGCATTTCTTACTGAGTCCCTTAAAATATTAGGCTGTACTATAATTTTCGGGCTTTTGCTATTTGAATGGAATCTTTACAAAAATGACTCCTATGGTGGGGGGGGGGAGTTTCTATGCGAGGAATCGATTGTGCGCATTGCCGAATCGTAAAAATGCTTCCCTGACTCTGATTCAGGGAAAGGGGTGGGTGTATTGAAGTGAAAATGAACCAACATTCGGATTTTCGTCGGAATAAACAATTGTCTGGGGTTTCTAGGCCGGAAATATTTTGCTCGCATTTTCAATGCATGAAAAAATTTTCCTGACACTGATTGAAGCTAGTTTAAACGATTTTCATTATGAAACCTTTTTAGAGAGTATACTCATTGTATGGGCACCTTCCTGTGGTTAAAATCTACAAATTCCTTCAGATTCGAGCTCCCCATGTCGAAAAATCCTCGAGTAGAAAAAAATCAGCCGATTTGGAGAACTTTTTGAAATTTTGCTTTTTTCAAAAGTCCGAAAATTATGGTACAACCTAATATTTTTTGGGCCGACAATATTTATTGAACAACCCGATACTTAGTTTTGGCATTTATTATTTTCTTTCTAGAATATTGTTTCATTCAAAAAAAACTTTTTGAAATTTCGATTTTTCCAAAAGCCCGAAAATTATGGTACAACCCAATAAATGAGAAAACATGAAATTTCTATTCTTACATTTTTATTTAGGCTGTTACTCCAATAGCAACAATTTTCCTCCCTGCATTGTTTGTATTGATCCCTACTTTGCTAAAAGTGGATGTTACTTTATCTGTGATTGTCGTCACTTCCGGATTATCTTGGGTTCCTGCAATCAATAGCTTCATGACAATATGGCTAATCAAGCCTTATAGGAATGTAATTCTTAAAATGTTTAACAACAAAACGGTTAATCAAGCTATCAATATTAGAGCCATATCTAAGCATTAATGACTTTTTATTTTATTTTATGAAAATAAACAACAAAACGAAATAAAACAACAAAACTAAATTTGCATATAAAAATTATTTTATATGAAATTTATTTAAACGAGTTGATAGTTTTGGTGATGATTTCCATAGCTTCGTTCAATTGTTGCTCGGTTATTATTAGCGGTGGTGCAAGCCTGATGTTTTTGACATGAGTGTTTTTAGCAAGAAGGCCATTGTCACGAAGTTTTAAGCACACATCATAAGCATTTACATCTAAATTTTTTGATTTTTTGAAAAATTGAAACTTTTTCTTACTTTCATTTATTACCATAGCGCAGAAGAGACCCTTTCCTCGAACCTCGGAAACGACATCTTTGGGAAGCTTTTTTAAGTTTTCCATAAAGATTTTTCCCAGATGTTCGGCTTTTTCGCTCAGTTTTTCGTCGATGATGATCTAAAAAAGATTATCTGTCCAATTTCTGATACAGTCGACTCTCGCTAAGCCGCCACCCTAGGTCCGGTTCCCACGAACACTTTTCGATGTAAAAGACTCTCTCTAAGCCGCTCTCATTAAGCCACCACCTTGGGGTCGGTCCCCAAGGGTGGCGGCTTGGCGAGAGTAGACTGTATAAGACTTTTAAACCGAGGAAATAGCAGAATACTTGGAATATCAAAATTTCATTCCCCTCCCCCACAAATTGCTTCTTCTCCATACCTATGATTCATAGCTGAATGTGGAAAATTTTGAGCATGGGCCAGTCTAGTCCGGTCCGAACAGAAAGGGCCGAAGCCCTACGTAGGATGGACCTGGCCGAGAGCCAGTCTTTCCCACCCCTAGTCATAAATATGTTTTTATAAATCATACCTGAACAGCTTCTTTAGCAATAGTAACTCCTAATGGATTTCCACCATAGGTTGAACAATGTTGTCCAGCCTTGATGGTTAGCATGATAGGATCGTCACAAAGGACAGCTGATACTGGATACATTCCACCAGATAGAGCTTTGCCCAATGTTATAATATCTGGTCTTACACCTTCTTCGTGATATACACACAACATTCTAAAAATTTATGATAAAGCAACATCTTAAACTTATTCCCTTACTTTCCAGTTCTTCCTAAGCCAGTTTGAACTTCATCACAGATGAAGAGGACATTATGCTTAGTGCAGAGATCTCTAACACCTTTGAGATAGCCAGGAGTAGGCACGATGACACCAGCTTCGCCTTGTATAGGCTCTACCATAAAAGCGGCAGTGTTGGGATCAGATATGGCTCTCTAAAATTTTCGAATGCCTTTTGATTTTCGGAGGGTGATTCATACGCAGACTTTTATGAATTTGATTTTAGAGGGTGATTAGGTGTGCTGGGGTGGATATGATTTATTATAATTTGCCATTTTTTGTACTCTGGAGGGGAGGGGGAGAGGTGCCTACTTGGACCATACGGTTTCTGTTGTGACATACTTAGAGAGACTTTCCCAGTTACCATCTTTGTGACTGGAAAAGTCTCTCTAGGTATGTCACGGTGTACTGATCTCGTCGCTAGGAAATTCTACCTACTATGACATTTTAAGAAAATTGTAAATTCTAATAAATTTTACCTCAACAGCAGCTAAATCGTTGTACGGAATTTTCTCGAGCCCTGGCAAATATGGTCCAAAACCGCCATAACTTTCTGGGTCTGTAGAAGCCGAGACTGCTGTCATAGATCTACCCATAAAATTGTTTTGAGCAAAAACAACTTTAGCCTGATATCTTGCTACTCCTTTGACATCATAAGCCCATCTTCTAGCCAGTTTTATAGCTGTTTCACAGGCTTCCACTCCTAAAAAGGGATTTTGATGGTTCATGGGACTAGTAAAGATTGATTCCTAGCGGGATTGAACCTGCGGGCTCAACGTTACTTAACTTGCCAGATCGGACGATCTGGCAATCATCTATCAACCAAATTCGCTCCAACTTTTTATATAATACAGCAGGAAACGAGTATAGTCTGGCCCGGTCATATTAAACGGGATGGGGAAAACATCTTGAGTTATACCGGGTCTTGGGCCTTATATGGTTTGGCCCAATCCTATAACTTTTTTATGCTTACCAGTGTTCATGGGCAAGACCTTGTCATAACCAAACAGTTTCGTAATAAATTCTTGATACTCCCCAAGAGCATGGTTATAAAAAGCTCTCGATGTTAAAGCCAAAGTTCTGAGTTGTTTCGAAGCCACTTCCACCAATCTCGGATGGCAATGACCCTGATTCACGGCAGAATATGCTGATAGGAAATCAAAATAACTTTTACCATCTACGTCCCAAACTTTTACACCTTAAAAGGGCAATTTGAAAAATTTTTGAAGTGAGCAAAAAATAATTTACCTTCTCCTCGAGCTAGTACTACTGGTAGAGGGGCATAATTATGAGCGCCATATTTTTCTTCGCGATCCATGTATTCTTGAGCTCTTGAGGCGGATTTTGAGCGTTCGAAATTCAAGCATGGTCTTAAACGAGTGCGGATTGGGGCAAAGAATCGTTGTGAGTTACTAAGCATTTTTGTGAAAATTTAGCTAAAAAGTAGATTTTTAGAATACTGAGAAAATATTTTGTTAAAAAATCATATTTTCCATTTAGGAGGGGGTAGGACAGTGACGTAGACAGAAGGATCGGCTGGAGGCACTTCACCAAGCAAGACCATTTTTTCCAAAAAACATAATTGGGACCTTTATGTGTTTGGATTTTAAATTTTGGCACTAGAACAAGGGACACCTGCCCTCTTGCCTACGCCACTGAGATAGGGGACTAGGAGCCCCCAGCCATAGATAGAGTTGGTGGGGGAGGAATAGGGGAAATTTGGCTTCGTGGGCTTATACTCTGACTTTCTTTTAGCTACTACTTTCTTTTAGTCACATCTATATCTTGAAATGAACCCTCTAAACGGAGCCTATAAAACCATATTTTCCCCCTATCAAACTTCACACTTCGGTACTAATCATCACAGTCTGGCATGTTAAACTGATCTTCATATTCTGGCATGTTCGGTGGCCTTTTGGCCTATTTGATTAACCTCATAAAATTCTGAGCTAATAAAAATCCCATTAGCGTCCTCTCCTACCTTTTCTCTTATCAGCAATTCGAGTGTTTATGTTTCTTGTATAAACAGTGACAGCTTCGGCAGCCATATTTTGCAGCAAAGGCGATAAAATACATGTTGACCACCGAATAAGACGTCAACAGAAAGAATTATGTTTGGAATGGTTAATGGGTCTATAGATCATATGGGTTTTATAAAATAGTCGAGCAACCAAAAAGATAAAAATTTGGAGGTGAACGTGGTTGTTGATATGAAAGACCCAAGGTTAAGAAAGTAATAAAAAGTAAAACGTTCTGAATTGTTTTGTTTCGATCAGTGATATAGGCCAAAAGGCCACTTTTTTATTCGCATCCCACACTCCAAAAATTTAGCACTTTATAATGGAAAAGGTAGATTAAAAAAGTTGAACCATGCATGAAAAGGGATACCAGGTCTCCCCCTCTCTTATGCAGATAAAACAGAAAAATGAAGATACCACGAAATACCACACCGAAAGGATTTGTTGTAGGATATCTCCTGAAGAGTCCAAAAAAAGTTATCGTTCCATAGTGCAGTGGATAAGGAGACTGGTCGTCTGATCTGGCAAGTTAAGAAATGTTGGACCCGAAGGTTCGAGAAGAATATTAATCATATGACGACAACTGAACACATGTTCAAAAATCTAAGGCGTTAACGATGATGAGTAACCGGTCTTTGCCCAATTCTGAATCACTTCATGTGATTTTTTTTTCTCAATTTTTTCGAAAAAATTCTATAGCTTACAAGGAAACGAATCGATTTGATACCCTCAGATTTTGATGAAACATAGCTAGTTTTATTCGCCATACTCGGTTTAATAAGAGAAATGACAAAATTATCGACCTGTAGAACTTTTTCAATTTTCTGTAGGAGTGTCTATTCAAGCTTGTATAGGCTTATTTGTATGAAAGGCCCCTCAAGATTAAGTCTATGAGGAAAAGTATGCTGCTAAAAAGATTCCTTATACCCACATTTACTAGTAAGAATGCGATCTGACTTAGTTTTAGACTTAAAGGGGGGTAAGACTTAGGACTAATCTCTGAAATTTTTTTGCCAAAACAGCCTATTTAGGCTTAAAATCATGCGAAAAATTGATTGCGCGCATTCCCAAAGCGTGAAAATTCTTCTTGACCCTGATTCAGGGAAATAGATGTGTATATTGAAGCGAAAATCGAAAAATTTTGAAATTTCTCTCAAAATAATATTTCTGAAGGTAATTTCATGCGGGGAATCGATTGCGCGCATTCCCGAAGCTTGAAAACGACTTCCCGATCTTGATTCAGGGAAATTAGTACATTTTGGATTTTCGCTTCAACACACACTCTTATTTCTCTGAATCAGGGTCAAAGAAGCATTTTCAAGATTCGGGAATGAGAGCAATCGATTCCCCACATGAAATTACCCTCATAAATATGATTTTGAGGGAGAAACTTCAAAATTGTTCGATTTTCGCTTCAATACACATATCTATTCCCCTGAATCGGGTATTACTACTAGGTTTCATCAAAATTTTATGGTATCAAGTTGATCCGTTTCCTTCTTAGTTTAAAAATGTAATGAGCAGTTTTCTAACTTTCTCTATAATTTTTCCATAACTTTTCATTAAATTTGTATTATATAATGAAGAAGGAATTTTGCAAGAATGTATACGCCCAAAAAGNAATGAGCAGTTTTCTAACTTTCTCTATAATTTTTCCATAACTTTTCATTAAATTTGTATTATATAATGAAGAAGGAATTTTGCAAGAATGTATACGCCCAAAAAGTACTAAATGTACTTTTCTTGCAACCTATAAAATTCTTTTATTCCCCATCTGTTTACATAAAATGCAAATTCTGAATCTTGAGTGTACTCTACTGTATAATTGATAATCGTTGCTTCTAGAAAATTCTATCTATCCCCTTCAAAACACATTGTTGTCGTCCTAGCATCCGTACATCATAAGATAGTAGTTGTCGGCTTGTTTAAACAAGATCATTAAAAATTATTGACTATCCTACCAAAAGTATTTGCTGATCACGCGGATACTAAAATTTTGATAACACTACAAAAGTGTGCGAAAGACGAGTATACTCAGTATTATCAAAGTCCGGAGACGGCTGCTATATGGCTAAATTTCTGCAGGTTGGTGAAAAAAATTTTTGGAAAAGAGACCTAAAGGGCTAAAAAGACTTTGCAAAAAATAAAGTCAAAAAGAACCAAAAAAGGATGAGGGAGGGTATAGAAAGCCTCAGAGAAGAAAGAGGTTCTAAAAAGGGTCTCTTGTTCAGGATTCGATTTTTATGGTGCTAAAATTGGAGCAAATTCGAAAAATTTAAAATCGAGTTATGACATTCGACTCAGTTCGNAGTCAAAAAGAACCAAAAAAGGATGAGGGAGGGTATAGAAAGCCTCAGAGAAGAAAGAGGTTCTAAAAAGGGTCTCTAGGATTCGATTTTTATGGTGCTAAAATTGGAGAAAATTCGAAAAATTTAAAATCGAGTTATGCCATTCGACTCAGTTCGCCGAGACGAGTAGAACGAATACCATAACATGGGGGTTTCCACCCCGAGCCCATGGCCGGGTGGTTAAAGTGACAGATTTGCGGTTTATAGGGTTGAGTTCGAATCCGCTTCGAATTTAAAGTTGTCCAAATTTCATGAAAATCTTTGCATATCTCTATCTTGGCTTTTAAGACAGAGATATGCAAAAATTTTCATGGAATTTGGACAACTTTAACTTCGAAGCGGATTCGAACTCGACCCTATAAACCGCAAATCTGTCATTTTAACCACTCGGCCATGGAACGGGTTGGAAAATCCACGTTATGTTATTCGTTCTACTTTTCTTGGGGAGCTGAGTCGATATGTGTAACAACCCCAGTAAAAATTTAAACACTTCATGCACGTGTGTTATCTCTTTCAGGAGGAGGGCACCTTCATATCACCCCACCCCGTGCAAAGAGGTTTTTTGGATATCCCTCTTACCAATAATTCCACATTCTTCCCCCGTACAACAAAATTGTTAAATTTTCCTACCCCATAAGAATTTTTCGACTAAAACATTAAAACACACAAAATTTTCAGACAACTAACGCGCAACCAAAGAATGCATGCTCAAAGATTAGTAGTACAAAAAGTATTTACTCGTCGTTACGTTTTCCTAACAAGCGCCACAACTACGATCCGTTCATCGGGCTTAATACAAAGCTTGATCCAGAAAGCATTTTCACCACGGTACCTGCTGTTAACCAATACACTTACATGTGGCAGTCTACTGGGAGCGGCTGACTATTTCGTCCAAAAAGTGGAAAATCGCTGGGCTGGGAAGAGAAAGGCAGTAGATTGGGCAAGAATTAGTAAGTTATAGAAAAATAGAATATAGGGGTGATCGTATGTTTTTTTGAGGAAAACAAGGGGCAGCTCCATTCTAGTCCTGCAAAAAGGAATAGATGAACTTATAGGGTCATACACTGAGATGGATTGGAGGGGAAGCAAAATAACTTTGATGACATCCTCTACCAAATTTTTCTACATAGAGTAAGATCTCAAATTTTAGTGCGAGTAGCAGCAGTAGGATGCATGTGGGGTCCTATGAACCATGTATGGTATCGCTTTCTCGATCGACATGTAAAAGCTGGCTCGCATGCCCAAAAAGTGGTCAAAAAAGTGGTTGCCGATTTCCTCGTCTCACCACTCTTTGTCTTCACTTTTCTTACAGGTAATCATTTTTTCTATATACCTTAAAAATTTAAAATTTTAGGAATCGCAGCCCTTGAGGGACAACCGATGCAAGAGCCCATTGATGAATTTCGGAAGAAATTTTGCGACTACTTGACAGTGAGTAAAACACCTCATGACGATCTAATTAAAAATTTTTTTCAGCTCGAAGTTTGTGTGTGGCCTCCAATCCAAGCAGTCAATTTTTGGTTTGTACCACCAGCACTTAGAGTATTTTATGTGTCTTGTGGGCAATTGATCTATAACTGCTTTATGACTTCCATCAAACACAAAAATGTGCATGAAAACGATGTCCATGCTTCTAATGATAAAATTTTGTTTGCTTAAGTTAAATAGTTGTATAAAATGTTGTTTATATAATTTTTGTTATGTAAATAAGAAATGTAAATGTAATGGTTCCAACTCTCGTTGTGATCATACATGGGCGGGGGGGGGGCATCGGCTGCATCCCCAAGAATTTGCCAACCTACAACATCTCTCCCTTCTTAATGGAGCATGGACGAATTGAAGCAGTCTTAAATTCTTGAAATACAGCATTAGTATGAAGCCTGGAGTAGAATGTCTGAAGTTTCCTTGAAGTTGAAGTCGACTCAAGCATTATCTCCGACTCGTCCCTCGCCGGATGTCCCTGTAGTATCGTTCGTAGTAGTACAACTCTTGAAGTAGAATTGCACTGGAGTTTCTTGAAGTTTCTTCTCCTACTTCAGCGTGTAAATGGTTCTGGAACATCTCTTAGTTCATTGTACTTTTTTTTCTCCCATGACTTCTTACGGCCTGTTCGCCAAATCTGTTATGGTTTCAACTCTCTTTGTGGTGACATTACACTTCGCCAATGCCAGCCATCTCCAAAACAGTAGAAAATACCTGAAAAACAGAAGATTAATCCCAGCACTCCAGTATTAAACACTGGAGCATCGACTGCATTCTCAAGAGTTCATCAACTTACAACAATAAACATGCTTTTTCAGGAATATCTCCAAAAGGAAATTTATGAAAATTTTAATGCAAATCTTAAATGAATTCTTGGGCTGAAAAAAGCCATTCTCATCATTGTCCATTTCTTTGAACTATGAAGTCTTTGAGCTTCTTTTTCTGAAAGTAAACATTGAAAAAATTTTAATTTTTCTGAAACAAACATCGAGAAACATTTACAATTTTCAGAAAAGAAAGTAAAAATTTGAGAAAAGAAAACACTGCATTCGACTCACAAGTCAGTTCAACGAGACGAGTAAAACGAGGTTTATAAAGTCGACTTTTTTTAAATTTGAAGAGGCGATGTCTCGAAAGTTCGAACTTTTTGGGGTTGTCGCGGCACTAGTCAAACTGAGTATGTAATATGAAATTTGGATGCAAAAAAACATATTCGAGAGTTGAAATGGTGTGCAACCTTTAAAAAGGGATCATCCAGATATTACGTAATCAACTTTTTGGTGGTTTACCCCTCCCCCCTCCCAACATGATTACGTAATATCTGGATGACCCCAAACGTCAATTTCGGACCATACAGATGTTGGACTTTACAGGAATGTTACAGGTGTTTTTTGCACTTTAATATTTTGAGCATAACTCTTTATGATTAAATCCAATTTCGATGATCGTGGTGTCATTGAAAAGCTGGTGACGCGGACTACAACTTTTATATTAGGTGTATGGGGTCATTTTGTAGAAAAAGTTGTCGAAAAATTAGGATTTTTGTACAAATCCTGTTCCCTCGTGGGATCAAAAATTCAAAGAAATGCCTCTAGAAAAATTTTTGTTCCGACGCATTTCTCCGGTTGGCCCTAAAAATGATCTATAACACCCCTTCTTGTTTTATGCTTGGTTCCGAGTTAAATCTCGTGGCACCCGATACTTTTTTTCTGGCTCTGAAGCTCAATATCATCGATTTTACGTGTATTTTTGAATTTTCTAACCTCTCTAAAACACCCAAAATAATTTTTTCGGCCAAAATTTCTTTCTGGCAAATATATTTCAATATGGAGAACATACATAGCGTGGTTTCGAAAAAATCCGAGAAAACTTTCCTCATTTCTACTACAGCGATTAAAAATCTAACTATAATGAAATGTACGATCATCTTTATGAAGTTGAAGTTAAGATTATGAAGATGATGTAGATGAAGATATCGATATTGTGAACATAACCGAGATAACAATATCGAATATTCGTAATAACCAGATAAATCCTACAAAGCTCCGAATCAAGCAATCAAAAACGCAAATATTTTTTTGCACCAATATTCTGAATTCGGTTTCTAGATTTTGAATCCGGAATCTGATTCTGAATCCGGATTCTGATTCTGGATTCTGATTCTGAATCTGGATTCTGAATTCGGATTCGGGGTTTTGAATCCACAATCTGATTCTAAATCTGGATTCTGATTCTGGATTCTGATTTTCAATCTGGATTCTGAATTCGGGATTTTGAATCCAGAATCTGATTATGAATCCGGATTCTGATTCTGGATTCGGATTCTGAATCCGGATTCTGATTCTGGATTCTAAATCCGGATTCTGAATTTGGATTCGGGAATTTGAATTCGGAATCTGATTCTGAATTCGGATTCCGATTCAGGATCTGAATCCAGAATCCGGATTCAGAATCCGGTTCCAGAATCCGAATTCAGAATCCGGATTCAGAATCCGATTCCAGAATATTGGTGCCAAAAAAATATTTTTGGTGCTAAAAAATAGGACCCAATCAAAAAAAGACATTCATTGATCGCTTTATCTATAGATTTAAAAATTTATTCAAAAAATAAAATCTTAAATTGTAAATTATAAATTTAACTTAAATAAATGGTATAAATTATGAATCAATGATTTCAAGCTTAAAATGTCCATTATTTCCTTCAGTGTATCTTTGAAGCTCGATCGACAATTTCCAGCGATCTTGTCGTTGAAAAATTATACGACGAAAATTTGGACCTGATTGAACTTCAAAAGTAGTGTTTGATGAACTATTCTCTTGACGCAAGTTTGTGATAAACTCCGATTGTAGGTAGACATGTTCATGAAAATCTATAAAAAATATGATAATAAAATCATAATAAAGAGAAGTTTACTTATTTGTATCTTGGAAGGTAACATAGTAGGATCCATAACCGTAATGAAATTCTAAAAATAAATTTGTTTTTCCCAAAAATTGTTTTTTTTCGTTCGCTAATCGAAGACTAATTTTTACCTCAAATATCATCTCTCAACTCTCGGCACTAGACCTTCTACCCCTAACCATCTACCACTTACCACCTACTATTCACTATCTACTACGACTCTCCACTTTCTACTCATCTATCTCTCTATCCATCTACACCTATGCACTTTTAAATTCTACCTTATCTCCTCTATTTTCTGTCCATGACACTCTCTCCTCTGTCCTCTACCCTCTACCATAGACGAAAACCAATATATATCTGTTCAGATAGTCGTGAGCAATCTCATACAAAAAACCGCATCGAAAAATTCCTTAAAGGAGCAGAGATATTGACAAAATGATAATGGCCATCATTGGTGGACCACCCTGTACCCCCTCCCCCATCAATCATGTGCAAACGAAGTCTGCGCAGTTGGCGAATGAGTTTCTAAATGCAGTTTCAAACTACGCTTTTTAACACAGTTCCAAACCGCGCAGTTGATGTACATGATTCCCCCCCCCATACCTTGTACAACTGTTCCCTCTACAATTTACTATCCATCCTCTACCCTATACCGTCTACTCTCTACCCTCTTCCCACTACCCTAACATATCAGACCAGGCAGAAAAAACAAGACAGTGTCATAACCTTCCATGAAGGGGTCGAGACAGGGCCAGGACTGAACCAGGGCAGGATACAAAAAACTTTTTTTACTTACCGAAAGAACTTTAGCAACAAGATCATAAACATGTTGATCAAAGTTCTCATATATCGTAACCAAATTAAAACGTTGGACGTTTCTATCTTGTAGCTGCACCAAACAATCGAACATTCTATCTACCGTTGTTAATCCAATTAATATCGCGTTATCTGAAAAGATCGAGTTTGGTTCCACAGCATGGGAACCTAGGGAAAAAAGTTCTTCAAATTGCTCGGAAACTTCGAAAATCTTTTTTAAGCACATTTTAATGACAAAAATGATATTAGCTTGAAAAATTTTTTTCGAAAAATCAACTTGGCCCCTCCCTGTTGTTTCGTATTTTTTGAAGGAAAAAATGTTTTTTTGATCGATTAATACATGAAATCCACTATAAAAAATAAGTTTTTGAAGTTTTCGAGCGATTCGGAGGAACTTTTTCCCTAGGTTCCCATAAAACTCACTCCTTCAGGTAACGTATCTTAAATCATGATTTATACCAAGTTGATCATGAAGCCAGATAGGTTGTTCTTCCCAAACTGATAGCTCGACAAAAGAAGGAGGTATTGGAAGTCTGAACGCTTCTGATCGTCCCATAATGGAGTCCATTTCAGATGGTATGATATGTTTATAAAAATTTTCTGCGTGAATGTATTCGAAGATATGCGGATAAAGTTGAGTTGTGTATCTGGCGTTGTTTATCGGGAATTGTGGTGCAGGCTGTTCCAAATTTGGAAAAGGAAAGTTATTATTTCCATGTTGAGGTTGAGGTAAAATATTTCTAAACGGAGGTCGTACGTTAATTCCTAGAGGAAGTGGATTCCAAAAACTAAAAGGTCGAGGAATTCCGAATCTAATAGGGCGAGAATAAGAGTTAGATAAATCGAAGTCGTTGATTTTATCGATATATTTAACAGTTCGAATCTTCTGCTCAGTTTTATCGATTATAGATCTCAATAAATCAAGTATGGTTTCTGCCGGCCATATATGTCCATGAGCAATAAGTAGAACTTTTTCGAAAAATGAATTCTTCAAGGCCCTGATTTTGTTGGAATCAAAAGTCAATGGCACATTAGAATAAATTTCTTCATCTTTATCACTTAGTTTATAAAACTTTTCTGAACCATCTAGTATACTATTTTGGACGATTTTAGCCCTTAACGAAACTGTCTCGTTTATAATTACCAGCGCTCCAAACTTTCTCCGTGGCAACACATCACTTTTCATTTGAAGAAATGATTTCCATACATTGCAAACAATTTGACATTTTTCAATATGTTCTCGATCCAAAAATTTGAAAATATCGTAAAATAAATCATCTTGTAAATATTGAAAATCTGGATCGGTTAGTAACTCTCGAGTTTTGCAGAATGTTTTGATGGCATCTAGAATGTTTAGGATTACTTGTCTAGCGGTACAGAATCGCCAGTCTTCAGTAATTGGTAAATAAAGAGGCTTCTTAGGTGCTTCAATGTTGGGTATTTTGCAGATTTTTATCGTAGGCGGCTCGAATGGATATGCTTGAGGGAATGTGATTTGACCAAAGTAAAGTTGATCTATAAAACAAGTATTAATAAAGAGTATGCAAAAAGAATAATCACCTAAAAAGGGGAGAGAAAAGAGGTATCGTCGGTAGAGTGTAGAGGGTCCACGGTCGAGGGTAGTAATTTATAGAATCTTTATGGTTTCCTAAGGGCATAATCAAACCCAAAAAATTTGTAAAACGTCTGAAAAAATTAGTTTTCATAGGGTTTATATGAAGCCATACCATTGAAAGAATCTCCTTCTTTGACATTTTCGATATGAAATATCAAATTCCATTCATAAATATCTCCATCCTTTTTTTCAACAATAACATCTTCAATCGGCTTGTCTTCTATCTCATCATAATCTTTTTGAACAGGTTTAACTAAGGGCACTTTATAATTCATAAAATAAATAAATTCCTAAAATTTTAACATATTATTAAAAAAAGTATCTTCGATTGATAAAACACAAAAAATTTATCGTAAAAAAAAGAAAAAAATGTGCTAATAGATAGATAGATAAGATCAAAATATAGCTTTATACCCTACAAATGTGAATTATCCATGCATGTATTTCGAAATTTTGATAAAATAATTTTTTTAAAATTTGTCAAGTATAATATATGGCTAAGTATATGAACATAATGCCAAAGCGTAATATTTGAACGAGTAATGGAAGACTAGTTTGAAAACAATGAGGGAAAGATTTTTTATTCACCTTCAAACGTATAGTGGAATCCTGAAAATGCTGTATGTTGGAATATGGTTCAAGATAATTATTACTTCCCTGGAAATCCACATCAATTGGCTAAGAAAAGGCCAAATATACCGGTAATAATTGGCAATTGTAAAGATGAATATGCATTCTGGGATAAGGAAAAATTTAATCCAAAAATTTTGAAACAAAATCAATGTTTCTAGAAATGGACGAAGTGAAGCATGATACAAATTTAAAAGACCAGTCCAGTCAGTTACAACCATATGAAAAATGATATATTCTGAAAGATCATGAAAAATGGAGCATTTTTTGTTTTTACGGGATGTTCTGAATCGTTGTAGTTTTCGAGATAATTGCGTTTGAAATTTTGAATTTGTTACAAGCTCTTCGTTGTAATACACAAACTTTTTTGAATTTTTTGCGGAAAAATCGATTTTTGCATCAATTTTTTAAATTTTCATAAAATGAACATTGTAGCAATTTTTTATAGCTAAATGAGACGAACAAAATGACACCAAAATTATCCAATTTGAACATTGTTTTGGGTTATTGAAACGAAAACATGAATCAGAATTTTCGTTTCAATAACCCAAAACAATGTTCAAATTGGTTAATTTTGGTGTCATTTTGTTCGTCTCATTTAGCTATAAAAAATTGCTACAATGTTTTATAAAAATTTAAAAGATTGATGCAAAAATCGATTTCTCCGCAAAAAATTCAAAAAAGTTTGTGTATTACAACGAAGAGCTTGTACACAAATTCAAATTTCAAACGCAATTATCTCGAAAACTACAACGATTCAAAACATGCCGTAAAAACAAAAAAATGCTCCATTTTTCACGATCTTTCCGAATATATCATTTTTCATATGGTTGTAACTTATTGGACTGGTCCTTTAACGATATTTTTATTGACCACATAAATTTTCCTGATAACTGCTAACGCCGAAAGCATGTGATTCGGCTTAATATCAAGATCTTTGTGTGTAGAACTCGAAAAATACCCAATTTCCTTAAATGGAACGTACTTCTTATCTTTATCTTATTCTCTACTTTCGATTAAAGTACTCTGAGGATAGAAAATATTGTGCTTTCAAATGTGCGTATTTTGCTTCTCCTCAATGTAATAGTGATAAGAAAATTTTATCCAAACTACGTATAATGAAAAAGAAATAGCTTGTAGTAAGCTTTTGCGAAGATTGTTTAAAGTGCTTTAAAATTTTTTCGTAAGGATCATTTTTAGATGCTTATTTTCTTCAAATTTCTACTATTTATAAGCCTTATTTATCTATCGATTAAGCAAATTGCTAGCCAAAATGTAATTGTGAATACCACAAGAGGTTCCGTCGTTGGATACCATTTTGATCAAGGAAACGACACTACCCAAACTTGGTATGGGCAAGCGGACGTTTTCCAAGGCATACCTTTTGCACTACCACCTGTTGGAGAATTAAGATACAAAGTAAAGCTTAAAATTTTTGTTTAAAGGACCAGTCCACTTGGGAAAAACACTTGAAAAAATTATATATTCGGAAAATTCATGAAAAATAGAGCATTTTTTGTTTTTATGGCATGTTCTGAATCGTTGTAGTTTTCAAGATAATTGCGTTTAAGTTGGCGATTTTTCAAATCTGTATATTACAACGAAAACATGAACGCAGTGAAAATTTGTGCTTAAATTAATAAAAGTTGTGTATTGACTCGAAAATTTAAAAAAACGTTTTCATCGACGAAAACTGCCAAAAATTTTTTGAATACACAACTTTTATTGATTCAGGGACGAATTTTCACTGCGTTCATGTTTTCGTTGTAATACACAGATTTCAAAAATCGCCAACTTCAAACGCAACTATCTCAAAAACTACGACGATTCAGAACATGCCATAAAAACAAAAAATGCTCCATTTTTCATGAACTTTCCGAATATATAACCTTTTCTTAGTGTTTTTTCCGAATTGACTGGTCCTTTAAAAAAAATTAACTTGTAGTACCCGCGCCCACTAATCCAATATCCTGGCCAAAGTCTCTATAATGCAACATACTTTCGTTCACCTTGTGTCCAACCGGGAAAAGAAAGGAGTATTAGTAGTGAAGATTGTTTATATGTGAATATTTGGACGCCCAATGTAAATTTTTTTGTATGACTTATTAACTTTTTGTCATATATTCATTTAGGCAGCATCTACTACTAAATACCCTGTTATGATATGGATACATGGTGGAGGATTGAATCACGGTGATAGCCATCTCGGCTTACAAGGAGTTGTTCGAAACCTTGTGTCAAAAGGAGTTGTTGTTGCTAGCATAGAATATAGAATGAGCTGGCTAGGTCAAACAACTCAAGAAAATTATAAGTCTAAAAAATTTTAGGCTTCTTTACAACGTTCACAGATGATTTTCCACCTAATATTGGCATGGTGGACCAAGTAAGTCATTGATGTATTATGCAAAAGCAATCATATGTGTGCACGGGAGTTCAATTGGATCCCTGGGTAACTCTTAACTCAGGGGGTGGAGCGGGAAAAGGTGTACGGAGGGGGAAGGTGGAGCAATGGGGAGGTAGTGGGGGAGTGTTTTGTCGCTGGAAACGGCTGGGGAGGGGATCCCTGGGGTCATAATGTGATAAACTTAATTATTATAAAACGTTTATTTCGTCATAACATAATACAATTAACCTCGGATTTCCGAGGGAGCGGATACTTGGCTTTGGAGTCCCCTTTTATATCTAACCCCTTAGGTGACAGGGGGTGACATAAGTGAAACCTAGGTTACACTCACGTGACAAGCGTAACCGAATCTGTCACCTTAACATAAACATGTCACCTGAAGAAGAATTTGGTAACTGTTGCTCGCCAACACAGGGGGTAACTCAAAAAAATTTTATAAGCCTCTTCCTGCATACGTATGAAAGCAATTATTTAGGTCATGGCATTAAAATTCATAAAAGAAGAAATATCATATTTTGGCGGTGATCCGAATAAAATTACAATCTTTGGCCAGTCTGCAGGAAGCCACTCTGTCTCATCTCATACTTATTCACCACTTTCACAAAGTATTAAATTGTTAAATTAAATGTGATTTAAAACCCGACCCCTCTCATAATCAACCATAATCATTTCGACTATCCCCCCCCCTAACCGTACTCTGTAATATGTGAACGACCCCTTGGGGACATGAATCCGAAGAAATTTTGTATTTTTCCTCAGGGGTACATCTACAAAGAGGGTACACCTAAAGCTCGGAGAAAGCGAAAAACACTCAGAGAAATGGAATGCTAGAAGGAGAAGAGCTCGGAGGGGAGAAGAAGAGGAGAGATTTAACACTCATTCTTCTTTCCCCCCCCCCTCCGAGCCAAGAGCGCTCGGTCTTTCGGCACTTAAATTGTTAAAAAAGTTTTTTTTTAAATTTACTTTCTAGATCTTTTCCAACAAGCTATAATGGAATCAGGCACTGTGTTAACCTGTTATGAAGACAGTCTTGGCCCTACTAACATAAATTTCAATATGGCCTACTACGCTTGCAACTACACACAAGAAATGTGGGACTCTAAAAACTATACTGGTTTAAAAGAATGTTTGATGAAAATAAGCGTAGCAGATGGATTAGAAGCAGCTTTCGTAAAATTTTCCGAAAATATTTTATATTTGTTTATAGAGATGGAATCCCGAAAATTCTGTATGTTGGAATATGGTTCAGGATAATTATTTCATTCCTAAAAATCCACAAAACTTGTATCAGAAACGGCCAAATATACCAGCGATAATAGGAACGTGTAAAGATGAATATGCATTATGGGGTAAGGGAAACAGTCCCTGAAACATGGTCAAGGAAGCGTTTTCATGCTTCGGGAATGTACGCAATCGATTCCCCGCCTAGAAAACCTAAGAGTCAAAGGTTTTTTCATAAAAATCCGAAAATGTTTGATTTTCGCTTCAATACGCCAATCCCTTACCTGAATCAGGGTCAAGGAAGCACTTTCACGGTTCGGGAGTGCGTGCAATCGATTCTCCACCTAGAAAAACCTAAGAGTCGACGGTTTTTTCATAAAAATTCAAAAATGTTTAATTTTCGTTTCAATACACTCACCCCATTCCCTGAATCAGGGTCAAGAAAGCATTTTCATGCTTCGGGAATGCGCGGAATCAATTTCTCGCATAAAATTACTCCTAGAAAAGTATTTTTTACAAAAATTTTCAAAAAAATTTTTTTTTCGAGATCCTGCCATGACTGTTACACTCCCTTTAAATATAAAAAACGTAATTTTTAGAGGCAGGAAAAAATTTAACAACTTTTACTAAACAACAAGTTGAAGCAAGGATTTCTTGGCAATATGCCAGCTGGTTTGGAAATCAGACTCAGGCACAAGCTATTATAAAAATTTTTGAAGATAATTATTTACCCCCTGGAACAGCTGATGATAACCATAACGCTTGGCTACAATTTACCATTGATGTAAGAACATTATGTTCCAATAATTACTAATGGTTTTCAAAAATTCGCCCAAAATCGAAATTGGCACCTATTTTTTAGAGCGACCACTCAATCGATAGCTACTATCATTAGGATTGTTTACAAAAAAATTATTGAAAAAGCATTAATTTCGATTTTTAGCCCAAAGATACTGATAATTACGATTTTCCCATAGGCCTGATTTAATGATTTATTTTTAGATAGGAACGGCTGCATTTTTTACAAAAGGGGCTCTAAAAGATGTTGAATATTACATAATGAACAAGAATCCGAATGTCTACATGTATCAATTTACCATACCAGGACAATTTGTATCACATGGTTGTGAAATGGGATATCTTTTCAGCTATGGCGGTAACTGGAGTGCGATTGATAAAGCGGTAGGAAATCTTGTGCAAGAAGCTTGGACTAATTTTGCTAAATACGGGTAATATTAAATTATACAAAAAATTAGGAATAATACCTGGGAAAAGTGGTGATAATAAAAAGAATAAAGTGCTTTTTAGTAGAGTAGCAAGGCCCATGGAATGGGGGGGGGGGAAGTCGGTACTTGGAATGGGAGAGGGTCCCATCCCTCACCTCCATTGGCTATGCTAGTGAAGCACCAAAAATTTAATCCAAAAGATGTTCTTCAAAAGTGCTACTTTAGTAAACCAACACTAGATGATACATGGACACCAACCACTTCTTCAAACTTTACTGCTTTGGAATATTTTGAATTTAACGCAACTTCAGCTATGAAAACCAGATATAGGGCAACAGATCAAATTGTATGGAATCAAGTAAGATTTGGGATCTTCCAAATTTGCTAAAACGTAAAAATTATTAGGCCATCCCACAAGTTCTGGGAGATTATCCACCGAATTTGCCGGATAACTATCCAGGTATATAAGCAAAAACAACCTTAAAAATAAGGTTTAGTCTGTTCACGAGGGTACCAATCAAAAGTGAAAGATACAACTTGCTATGAAGGCTTTGGCACTCCTCTAGCTTGGAATGCAGCACAATCAAACTGCGTGCAAAATTCCTATGGTGCACTTGCTAGTGTTGGCAGTGCTTTTGAAAATACCGATCTATTAGGTGGGTTTTTCTTAAAAATAAAAATTGTTAAAAAAATTAGGCTATGCCCAGAATGCTTATCCAAGCTGTACTGGATTTTATATTGGACTATTCAAAAGTGTATACATCGCTAATAATGCCAACTGGACTTGGATAAATTATGACCCAATTGCANGCCCAGAATGCTTATCCAAGCTGTACTGGATTTTATATTGGACTATTCAAAAGTGTATACATCGCTAATAATGCCAACTGGACTTGGATAAATTATGACCCAATTGCATATAGAAACTGGAGAAGCGGTAGGGTTGGTTTAAATTTAACAAATAATCCTTCCATAAATTTTTAGGAAGCCCAAATCAAGATCCAAATTCTGGGTGTGTAGTTTTGAATGCGAATGACGGTACTTGGACGAATCAAGCATGTAATATCCCTCAATGCTATATTTGTAGTTATTAACAATAAATTGTGAATATTAAAAACAATAATACAAAAAAATATTTTTTTCTACATTCTTATACAGGGTATCTCCAAAAAAGGGAACACCTGTAAAATTTTGTGTTTACATGTCATTTGGAATTTTTTAAAGAGTTTTTTTAGCTTTAAAGGAGGGGTAAAAAGAAGGGATCGCATTCCCGAAGTGTGAAAATGCTTCCTTGACCCTGATTCAGGGAAATAGATGTATGTATTGAAGCGAAAATCGAAAAATTTTGAGATTTCTCCCTCAAAATCATATTTCTAGGGATAATTTCATACGGGGAATCGATTGCGCGCATTCCCGAAACTTGAAAACGTTTCCCTGACCATGATTCAGGGAAATTAGTACATGTTGGATTTTCGCTTCAATACACACTCTTATTTCCCTGAATCAGGGAAGCGTTTTCAAGCTTCAGGAATGCGCGCAATCGATTCCCCTCATGAAATTACTCCCAGAAATATGATTTTGAGGGAGAAATTTTAAAATTTTTCGATTTTCGCTTCAATACATACATCTATTTCCCTGAATTAGCATTTTCACGCTTCGGGAATGCGCGCAATCGATTTTTCGCATGATTTTACCCCTATATAGACTGTTTTACCAAAAAATTTTTTTCAGAGAATAGTCCCTTCTTTTTACCCCTCCTTGTGACACCAAGATCTCGGCATATTGTTGTTCCTATCAAAAGTTATGGCGAAAAAAGTATCTAGATATATCTTACTATAGGAGCTCGGATGATTTTCACACACCCTGTAATAGTTGTTATATAAAAATTTCTTATTCAATAGATGATATATTATGTGGCTTCATAGGCTAGTGGTAGAATACCAGAGGCCTGGGTTCAATTCCCTGTGGAGTAACATTTCCTTGCGTAGCACTAAGTCGGGAGACCGATCTCTTATTCCCCGTAATATTGCTGGTAACGACGTTTGGAGTTGAGCACTCCCTTTTATGGAGGCATGGTTTATATATATATACACCAGTAAATCTTATTAGAAAAATGCACTCACGATGGAAATAAAGAATTGATTAGAATTAATATGCTAGTGATAAGAATGGAAAAATTCCATCTCCAAAACACATATATATAAAAGGTAATAGTTTTAGAATGAATCTATTTCAAAATTGTATGTGACCTTTTAAAAAAAATTTTTGAAGAAAAATTTTCAGATGTTTATTTCCTTCAAACTTTTATTATTTATAACTTTTCTTTATGATTCATTTAATCAATTTTCTTGCCAAAATGTTATTGTGAATACCACAAGAGGACAGGTTGTTGGATACCACTTTGATCAAGGAAATGACACTACACAAACTTGGTATGGACAAGCGGACTTTTTCTTCGGCATTCCTTTTGCACTGCCACCTGTGGGGGAATTACGATACAAAGTAAAGCTGAGGAAGTTTTGACACAAAATGAAAGTTTAGTATGCTCGCCCATTGATACAATATCCTGGACCAAGTCCTTATAATGCCACATACTCTCGATCAGCTTGTGTTCAACCAGGGGGATTAATGAATGGAAGTAGTGAAGATTGCTTATATGTGAATATTTGGACGCCAAATGTAAAAATTTCGGAGCTAATACACAATAGGGGGCCACCCACGTGAAAAAATTTTCAAAATTTTTTTTGGAAATGACCCCTCTAGGGGTACAAATTTGCAGGGAATCCGAATTTGACATTTTGAAGTGAAAAATACTTCCCTGATCCAGGAAAGGCCTATGTATTGAAGTGCAGAAATGCGATTTTAGCGACTTTTCGCTTCAATACACAGGCCTTCCCTGGATCAGGGAAGCGTTTTTTCGCTTTGACTTGTCAAATTCGGATTCCCCGCATGTTTTTACCCCTAGAGGGATCATTTCCAGAAAAAATTGTGAAATTTTTTCACGTGGCCCCCTATTGTGTAGTAGCTCCCAAATATAAAAAATTTGAAAAAATGTCACCCCTGCAACTTCGGAAAACTTATAAACTTTGTCAGCTCTGACTGGCTAAAGCAATAGATTTGATGTTTGTTGCTTTGGTATTTTGAATGTTATCACTCCATAAAATTTATTGTGTGCTTGAAAAAGTTGTGCACGAACACCGAAACACAAATAAAAACGATTCAAAACTCGATAAAACAAGTCCAAAATTTTTTCAAAATTCTAATTCCCCAAATGTTTTTACCCTTATAGGGGTCATTTCCAAAAAAAATTTTGAAAATTTTTTCACGTAGGCCCCCTATTGTGGGCGGTATCTCACTTCACCCACTGTATAGTTCACCCACCATAGACACTTTACCCACTGTACAGTTCACCCACCGGACACTTCACCCACTGGACACTTTATCCACTATGGACACTTCACCCACCATAGACACTTTACCCACCGGACACTTCACCCACTGGACACTTCACCCACTATGGACACTTCACCCACCATAGACACTTTACCCACTGGACAGTTCATCCACCATAGACACTTCACCCATCATGGACACTTCACCCACTGGACAGTTCATCATGGTCTTGAAAAGGTGAATGAACTGTCCGGTGGGTGAAGTGTCCAGTGGGTGAAGTGTCCATGGTGGGTGAACTGTACAGTGGGTGAAGTGTTTATGGTGGGTGAAGTGTCCATAGTGGGTGAAGTGTCCGGTGGGTGAAGTGAGATACCGCCCTATTGTGTAGTAGGTCCTAAAGTTCAAGGCTCATAAATTTGTTTCATTCCATTT